>JASANB010001297.1:0-76766 GCA_030248155.1 Sabatieria punctata
TTAATTAGTAGGATGTACAGTGGGCAAATATTATAAATTACGTTTGTATATGTATATGTATATGTATATATACAAAGCCCAAATTTTCAGATTTGTATATGTATATATACATATACAAAGTGCTAAAATTATTGCATATTGTTTGTATATTGTTTGTATATTTTCAAAAATCGGTCAAAAACTTTTACGACAGCCGCAACTATAGACACGGATGCGGTACTAGTGCTTATAGTTTCACCAACATGACAGTTTCTACAAAGTCAAATTATAAAAGTGGCGATTGAACTTAAGAGTCAGTCTCTGAACCGATCGAGTCTTGGTCCTTTGCCATATTCAGACCCCAAAAATGAAACTTTGGCGTGGAGGGCTCAAAGTTGGAAGACTAATACGCATGGATAGGTTATATAACCACCGCAAAGGATATCCCGATTCGACGCTCCACGCTCGAGATACGGCCTTCTGAAAATCGGTCCGCTTAACTATGGGACCAAAATTTCAAAATCGAATTTCTAGCGCACTAATCAGTGTTGGGACTTAAAAATTGGGGGTTTAGGGTAACTTTTAGAGTACTTTCAGAATCAACGGTCGAATTCCATTTTCAATGAAAAAAATGTTTTTTCGACCCCCTTTGGAGCCCCCTAGCTCGTCTGGAACCCCCTACACCGTTTTTTTTATTTCAGAATATTGTAGCGCTATCAATTCCCTACAGCTTGGTATAAGCCACATTGGGTGACCCGTGGAAGAAAGTGGTGGAATATGGCTTCAAATTTGAAAAATCCACAAATTTTTAGTTTTGGTACTGCACCAAAATTTCCTGCTGGAGTTTCTAGCGCACTAATCAGTGTTGGGACTTAAAAATTGGGGGTTTAGGGTAACTTTTAGAGTACTTTCAGAATCAACGGTCAAATTCCATTTTCAATGAAAAAAATTTTTTTCGACCCCCTTTGGAGCCCCCTAGCTCGTCTGGAACCCGCCCTACACCGTTTTTTTTATTTCAGAATATTGTAGCGCTATCAATTCCCTACAGTTTGATATGAGCCACATTGGCTTACCCGTGGAAGAAAGTGGTGAAATATGGCTTCAAAGTTGAAAAATCCTCAAATTTTTAGTTTTGGTACTGCACCAAAATTTCCTGCTGGAGTTTCTAGCGCACTAATCAGTGTTGGGACTTAAAAATTGGGGGCTTAGGGTAACTTTTAGAGTACTTTCAGAATCAACGGTCGAATTCCATTTTCAATGAAAAAAATTTTTTTCGACCCCGTTTGGAGCCCCCTAGCTCGTCTGGAACCCCCTACACCGTTTTTTTTATTTCAGAATATTGTAGCGCTATCAATTCCCTACAGCTTGCTATAAGCCACATTGGCTGACCCGTGGAAGAAAGTGGTGAAATATGGCTTCAAATTTGAAAAATCCTCAAAGTTTTAGTTACTAAAACAAAAACCAAAACTAAAAATTTGAGGATTTTTCAACTTTGAAGCCATATTTCACCACTTTCTTCCACGGGTCAGAAAATGTGGCTTATACCAAACTGTAGGGAATTGATAGCGCTACAATATTCTGAAATAAAAAAAACGGTGTAGGGGGGGTTCCAGACGAGCTACGGGGCTCCAAAGGGGGTCGAAAAAAATTTTTTTCATTGAAAATGGAATTCGACCGTTGATTCTGAAAGTACTCTAAAAGTTACGCTAAACCCCCAATTTTTAAGCCCCAATACTGATTAGTGCGCTAAAAATTCGATTTTGAAATTTTGGTCCCATAGTTAAGCGGACCGATTTTCAGAAGGCCGTATCTCGAGCGTGGAGCGTCGAATCGGGATATCCTTTGCGGTGGTTATATAACCTATCCATACGTATTAGTCCTCGAACTTTGAGCCCTCCACGCCAAAGTTTCATTTTTGGGTCTGAATACTGAAACTCGATTGGCCCAGAGACTGACTCTTAATAAACAGTTCGCGTTTGGTCATTTTGGCATTGATTCTGTACCGTCGGCCGCCTTGTAGTGTTCCTGATCAAATTAAATAACAAAATTAAATTGTTTTGGCCAAAATCACCAAGTAAATAGCAGTTTAATAACAAATTAAATTTCTCGCCAAATTACTGTCAAACAAATTTAAATAATATTATATAACAAAGATATCAACTCATTAAATGCTAATTTGTACAGTAGACCATTTGTCGCCATCTAAAGAAAGGTCAACTCATTTTGAACTGACACGACCCAGGTTTTGAGCTGTTTCCTCAGGAATTGAGTATTGATTTTAGCAAATTTATATTTAATTCATATCAAATAACAAATTTGTATCACATTAAATTTCAGAATTTGGGTACCAAGCAAATTAATAGCAAGTTACTTTCTTCTGAAGGCTGAACAAGCAATTTAATAGTTATATAGTTTCAAAACAAATTTACTTGGAAACATTACCCCCTGCACTTTTCCAGCCACTGAAAAGGCCCTTTCTATTCCAGCAGATGCGGCTGGAACAGCCAAAACGTCCAACGCAAGTTCAGCCATGTCTCTCATCAGACAGGTGCCGAGCTTTGACACCCAAAAGTCTATGGCATCATTCCGATCTGACTCTTGTACAAACATCAAAATTGTGTCAAAATATACAAACAGAAATATACAAACCGTTTGTATAATGATGCTGTTTTGTATATGTATAATGTATATTAGCATCCTAGCTTCTTTTGTATATGTATATGTATATGTATATTGGTATCATTTGTATAATTATACAAACTTTGTATATGTATATTTCAATATACAAACCACTGTAGTAGGATGTAGGCCAAACTTAGCCTTGAATGAGATAGTTATCCCACTGAATGAACCATCAAGATAGCGTCTCGTCTGACAGCTAGCTGGAATCTCTGGAAGTCTGAAATCCTTATCTTCAGTAGGATATTGAACCGCTTGAACGGGTACAGCGTCTGTTCACTCGTGGCCTAGCAGGAATGAGAAATCCCTAAGCAAAGCGTTTGGGTATTTTAAAATTGGAATCATACGGGATACTGTACTTGATAATACTTCTCTAAAAGCACTCGGGGACACAATTTGAAGTTGTATGTTAATCGTACGTACATGTACGTAAAAACTTCTTTGCTAACCGAACCATTCAAGCTTGGAATGGTCTTCGACGGGAGATTGTTAGTTGCCGCACAGTCTCCAGTTTCCGTCAAAATGTTCAAAACTTGGAGATTAGTAAGCATCTCATGGGTAGGGCTTTGGAGCCGGCTAACGGCCTAGCCCTCCATCTGGTCCGTTTTCATAATCTATTTATGGATTTGTTTGTGCATTTCTTCATCTGAACGAACGTTTCAATAGCAATTTTTATAGATGAATACGTTAGAAACCTAGATTCAGTTCGAATCAAAAGAGCAATTTTTCATTTCGGTTTTTGACGCTTTGATAACGGCGTATGTAGATGGGTAAGTTTTTCAGTGCCTAATTCAGGAGGCAGCCGGTTTTCTTACGATTCATTAAAGTAAAACGGTTTTGTTCCATCATCATCTTGCCGACCTGCTCAACCACGTCGTAATTTTTTGTCAGCACTGGCAGAACTACAAATATGAACCGACTCTTCTGTCTAATTTTCGCAGTTGGATTGGTCGAAGTAGCCATCGCAACGAAAAGTACGTTTCTTGCTCAACTCTATTAGTGGTCTGCCTCCCCTTCAGCGTTAAGGGACATGAATGGAGGCAATAATCAGTTCAAACGGCTTTCAGTCGATGTGGTGAGTTGGCTAAATTTGATTTAGACTGTATTTACACGGGTTGGAAGAAAGGACCGTGCAGTGTGACTTGCGGCTATGGAATTCTTCAAGTGACCAGGCACGTGCTCAAGCCTGCCCAAGCTGGCGGCATTTGTCACAAAAAGTTGTACGCCCGATGGCCTTGTGTCATGCCAAAGTGCGGCGCGGCCGGAACCGGCACCGGAACCGGAACTGGCACTGGTGATGGTGCTGGTGCTGCTACCACGCCTTCAAGTGGACAAGCAGGAGCTCAAACGTCACCAACAACTGCAGCCGCACAGACTACGGCCAAACCATCCGGTGACCAGACAACTGCACCTGCTCAGCCGGCCACCACAGGTACTTTCATGCTATTTTGTCAGCACATTTTAGCTGGCTCTAGAACAGAACAGAACAGAACAGAACAGAACAGAACAGAACAGAACAGAACAGAACAGAACAGAACAGAACAGAACAGAACAGAACAGAACAGAACAGAACAGAACAGAACAGAACAGAACAGAACAGAGAACAGAGAACAGAGAACAGAACAGATTTCCATTCACCTACTTGCCATTACCGATTTGACTAGGGTTGGGCTTTTTGTCGACCACTTCCAATCGCTATAAAAAATTTCGATCAAATCCGAAGACAACCGTTCTCGCTTGCAACCTGTAACTGTGAACCAAACTTTACTAAAGTTTACAGATAAAAGTGGGAAAGAAACCTTATATGGCTTGTGCATAAAGAACAAGAAAGACGATTACACTTCACCCTGGAGTCATCATATGGAAACGGTGCCGTTGGGCGATCTGAAGGCCTGCATCCAAAAGTGCTACGAACTGAAAGATATCTGCAAGTCCGGAAATTTCATGCATGAAGACAAATGGCAAAACTGCGAGATCAATAAAGACTCAATGTCTGAACAAAACAGAGCCTTTGAACTGAAAAAACCTTCAACTACCTATTTTGAACGCTGTGAATCTGAATACACACCAGTTTAGTACGTATCTGAATTGCCGATTGTGTCCATAAGGTTTACAAGGATATTCATTTGTATCTTTAGCTCAGCTCGGGTTATGTTGGTAGTTTTTAACTTGAATTCATTGTTTTACCAACGAAAATGTATTTCTCATCTCAGTGCAGTTTACTTTCTTGTGGTGTTATAAATTTGAACAAGCTTCAGTAAACTTCACTTAGTACAGCCAAGCAGGTACTAATACGGTACGGTACGGACAGCTAACACTGAGACCCGCCCAGACTCACACCGAGCATGTGTGCCGGCTAGTAGTGAAGGCAGCAAAGGAAGGGCAGGATGTGGGTATGCGTAATGGGCCGCAGTGTGGCCTAACGCAGGGGTTACGGCCCCACCCGCACCCGGACAATCTATCCATCCACCGAACTCTAATCTTTTGAGTAATACCAAGAGAAGAGTAAGTAAGAGCCCTGAAACTTGTAGGAACGATTGGTATCGTAACTGGGCATAAACTACAGTACTGATCAGGCACCCGTGGACCTCAAAGGCACTAAAATTGCTAAATTTCAAAAAACCTCGAAAACTTCAAAAATCCACAAATCCTTTGCAGGTTTATGTTACTACCCATGTATTAGTGTGCCAAACTACAGCTCTCTACGCCCAACTTTCCAATTTGGGTCTGAATACTGCAACTTGATTGTTCAGAGAACGATTCTTAATTGCATTTTCTAATGATTTGCCTTGAGAGTGCCAGCATTACTCAGAAGGAAAATTGTTTTTTGCAGGATTTGCCTTATCAGTGTCAATATTCCTTGAAATAAACTAATTTTTTTCAAGGCATATACAAAGAGTGTCAGAATTGTTTGGAAGGGAAACCTGCTTTTTGGATGATTTGCCTAAAGAGTGTCAGAATATATTGGAAGGGAAAACTGCTTGAATACTGTAATTTAGAGAAGCCTAAAGAGTGTCAGAAATTAAAAAAGCTTAGTTTTGAAGGATTTGCGTAAAGAGTGTGATAATTCTTGAAAGAGAAAACCGTTTTTTTATTTGGCTAAAGAGTGTCAGAATTGTTTGGAAAGGAAAACTGCTTTTTTGAAAGATTTGACTAACAGTGTCAGAATTGCTCGAAAGAGAAATTTGTTTTTTGAAAGATTTCCTTAGAAGAGTGCCAGAGATTCTTGAAAGAGAAAACTGCTTAATTTTTTTATGCTAAAGAGTGTTAGAATTCAAAAAAGTTTGTTTGAAAGAGAAAGGTGCTTTGATTTCGTATACATTCATTTTGAAGAACCGTCTTGTTTAGATTACAATTGAATCAGTGAAAAGTACCAAATCTAAACAAGCTCCCATGTGCTTATACCCTGCGTATACACTGTAGCAATGAATAATGTGCCAAAATATTGACGAAATTTTCGACAACATCACAATGGACCATGCTTAGTACGCGCAGACTACATGATTTACTTTTAGAAATCTGTCAACATTAGCAAGGCTCAAAATAGATAATTTTCAGATCGTTGTGCAACTGAGAACTAGTAGCAGCCACACCGTTAATCACACACTCTTTGTCTGCAGGTACGTACATGCCAGACACACACTTGAATGAGAATAGCTGCTCAGCCTTGTTGCACCACTCGTTCACACACTCCTCAAACGTATCAGCCATCTTCCATTTTTGATTGTGTCCTGCGAACACTTTTCCAACCGCTTTTCTCTTCACACAAGCACTTGGTGAAGGACTAGCTGAAGTTGCCGCACCTAAAGCTTGTTCTCTGTTTCCGAATAAAATTTCAAATAACAAAGAAGCTTAGGGAAAGCAAACATTGAGCGAGACAGTGAGATCATCTGTGAAACATTACAAGTTTATGTAAATTTAACTTGCAAGACAAGGTAACCGTTACGGGCAGACCGTACACCAATTGGTGCACGCGACAATTTTTCATCACGCATTTGCCCATCAACTTCGCACGGGTTCATCAAGGGCAAAAAATACCGAGAATTGCTGGTATTTCGAGAAACACCGAGGTCTCCATTACATGCATCTTCTTACCTGTAGTAGGTGCAGTTGTCTGGTCACCGGATGGTTTAGCCGTAGTCTGTGCGGCTGCAGTTCTTGGTGACGTTTGAGCTCCTGCTTGTCCACTTGAAGGCGTGGTAGCAGCACCAGCATCAGGGCCAGTGCCAGTTCCGGTTCCGGCCGCGCCGCACTTTGGCATGACACAAGGCCATCGTACGTACAATTTGTTGTGACAGATGCCGCCAGCTTCGGCTGGCTTCAGCACGTGTCTAGTCACCTGACGGATTCCATAGCCGCAGGTCACACTGCACGGTCCCTTCTTCCAACCCGAGTAAACACAGTCTGAAACGACTGAGTCTTCTTCGCTTCGCAAAGTGAGAAGTGAAAGTATGAAACTTGACTAAAGCTAGGCTTCGCTGCCGAATTGCGAGGGATGCGGCGAGCATTTCACTTCTGTATGACTCGCTGCTTATCCGATTTCGATACAGTGACACTATCCCTTAACTTATTTTGAAACTGAGGGCTTCTATTCAGCACTCTGATCAGGTTTTAGACTTCTACGTAGGTTTGTGATGAACGAATCTTACGATGAAGTTACACCGACTTACTTTTAGATTCAATCTTACTCTTTTAAGACTTAAAACTAAAAATTTAATAAGGTAGGTTTCCGCTAATGGGGATAGTGTCCCACAACTATCGAATGTTTTCTCAGAAAATCTGTAAATAGCTACCGTAGTATCTCATGTTTTCGTGTTGAAAAACCCTAAGACTATGTCAATTACGGTAGCTAGAAACAAACGGCTGTAAGAAAATCGAAAAATTTTGCTCACAACAGAAACCGAGTGGATTCTGAATGGCTTATCTATACGTCAACTTGTCATTTCAAGCTGAACCAATACCCTATACGGCACGGTACCATACGCATATATGGAGAAAGTAAGCGTAAGTACGTATGTAATTCACTGACTTTTGTTAATCGGCCAGACGCCAACTGTGGAGAGAATGAGGCAGAAAAGAGTTGAAAGCCAAACAGTCATTGCACCACGATGATTCTCTGTCAAAACAGGAACTGTAAAGGCGTGCAAACGGCGCCGATAAATACTTCACTTGTCTAGATTAATCAGAAATGCGCCAGGCATAAACCGTGCAGCTGTTTTTATTATGACGAGCAAAAACAAACAAAAGGACTGGTACAGGTTTTAAAACTTGTGCGCAATGTCACATTAAAAATTGTTTGTCTCTTCACACATTTTAGTACTTGAGATCTCACTAAAGTCTCTTCAAAAAATAAGCGAATAACTTTTTATGGAAGCGTCCGAGCGACTTGGCCTGAGGACCAAAGTTGTAGACCAAAGGTCGAGCTCCGGCCTAGGGTCGTAAAAAAGAGCTTTTTCCTTAATTGCGATGAAAATGAGATGACTGCAGAGTTCAAATCTAGAGTCTCTGGTCACTCCAATGGTGCTTTTATGACGCTTCCAGATCCAACCGTTCCAGAGACATGCAAAAATCTAGAAAAATGGCGTTTTTTTGAAAATTTCACATAGAAGGGAGGAAACATACATAGGCAGACCGATGGATTCGGCTGAAACTTCCTGAAAGGAGTATTCTGGACTGCTGGAATCGATTCTGACACTTCCCGACCTTGAAAACCTCACCCTGATTCCGTAATTCGGCTCTCACAGTGAGGAGGTCCAGCTCTCTCTATGACATTGAGCAGTCCAATACCATTATAAGCATCAGCAATCACTTTTTATGTGTTTGCGAACGTCTACCATTACAACACTGCTACTTCTGATCTGACATGCAAATTTGGAAAATTTGTGTATAGAGTTCAAACTCGTTTTTCTTGCAGCTGTACCACTCCTATTGGAAGCCGAATTACGGTATCAGGGTAAGGTTTTCAAGGTCGGCAAGTGTCAAAATCGATTTTAGCGGTCATGAATACCCCACACAAGAAGTTTTAGCCAAATCCGTCGGTCTGCCTATATTTCCCCCTTCTATGTGAAATTTTCAAAAAAACGCCATTTTTCGAGATTTTTGGAAGTTTTGACTGGCCATCATATCTCTGGAACGGTTTGACCTAGAAGCGTTGTAAAAGCATAATTGGAGTCGCCAGAGACTCTAGATTCGAACTCTGTAGTCATCTCATTTTCATCGCAATTAGGTGAAAAGCTCATTTCTTACGTTGTGCAAATTAGTGTTAAGAGCAAACGTAGCGCAGATTAGGATTTACCCCACTCCGGGGCTCGACCTTGTCTGCAACTTTGGTCCTGAGGCTCAAGTCGATCCGACGCCTCCATAGCTTTGGAATGCTCTGCAATGCTTGGAAGCGAAAGCTGCTTTTTGAAAGATTTACCTAAAGAGTGCAAGAATTCTTTGGAAGTGAAATCTGCTTTTTGAAAGATTTGCTTAAAGAGTGCCCGAATTCTTTTGAAGCGAAAGCTGCTTTTTGAAAGATTTGCCTTTGGAAGCGAAAGCTGATTTTTGAAAGATTTGCCTAAAGAGTGCAGAATTCTTTTGAAGCGAAAGCTGTTTTTTGAAAATTTGCCTGAGAGTGCCAGAATTCTTTGGAAGCGAAAGCTGCTTTTTGAAAGATTTGCCTAAATCGTGTCAGAATTCTTTTGAAGCGAAAGCTGCTTTTTGGAAGATTTGCCTAATGAGTGCCAGAATTATTTGGAAGCGAAAGCTGCTTTTTGAAAGATTTGCCTAAAGAGTGCCAAAATTGTTTGGATTGGAAGGGAAAATCATCTGAAAGAATTATCTGAAGAGCTTACTGTTAGCAAGACTTGTTTGAAAGAGAAAACTGCATCTGAAGAATTGCACACCCAGTTTCTTCAAATAAAAGTTTACTGACGTTTTCCTCTGCTGCCGGTCTAATTTTTTAAAAAAATTCCAAAAAAATCTGTCTCTGCCTCTAAAACTGAGAGGATCTTCAAAATGATCAAACTATGTAAAGTTTAATACACTCATTTTGAAGAACCGTCTTGTTTGAACAGATTTTAGTGTCCTGATTTATTCTTATTTATTTATAATACGCTTTGTTAGAGGATGTAGTAAAGTTTAGCACGGTTCAAAATATATAATTGCTGGGTCGTCATGAAGCTGTGAGTGATTAGTGACAGCAACGTTATTCAAAATGCAGTCGCTTTCGTTTGGACTATACATTCCGGACGCACATTTGAAATTGAATCTCTTCTGGGCCTTGTTGCACCAGTTTTCCACGCAGTCGGCCAAAGTGAAAGCGCGCGCCCATTTTCGGACGTGGCCTACGAACACTTTTCCTTCCTTCTTCACTTTCATGCAGGCTCTGTTGTAGCTCGACAAAGCCGCTATTTTCAGTAGCCCCATTAAACTGTTGGTAACGCAGGTAGGACGAGTGCAACGGATTTTTATGTGCACACTGCGCTTGCATTTTCTGCCATACTCCATTTGTTTTATCAAACGTCCGCTTAGTTGGGCCACGCCACGACCGCAGGTTACACTGCAAGCACTTTTCTTCCAGTTTGTGTACCTGCAACCTAAAAACCACTGGCAAAACTTAAGAGCCGGTTTCTCTAGGAATTGACTTTTGCTCCCTAACCTCCGGACAAATCTCAACTTTTTGTCTCCGATTTGGCTGAAATTTTGTATTTTGGTTTAATTTGACCTAAAAAGCCATTTTATCACCTTCCCGGCCATTTTTCAGAGGGTCACTTTTTCGACTCTCTCACAGGTTTCGAGTCATAACTCGGGACCAAATGACCATAGGAACTTGCGAATTACATATTTAGAATCAGAAAGTTATTCTCTTTCAAACAATACCCTACTCGACTGCATTGCAGGAAAAAAAATTTTTTCGAACCCCTTCCAGGACCGATTTGACCCCTACACAGTCATGTTCCCAACTGTTTTATTTCACGGAAATATAGCGCTATGTTTTTGCTTTCGATTAAAGAAAAAAAATCGAGAAAAAAAGGGGGGAGAATTTGAGTTTTTGGGCCTTGAAAGTTAAAAATCAAAAAAATTTTCCTTATGATGGGTTGCACACTGTAAACAATACAACTTGGTCAGTTTTGAATCGATTTCGGAGATCTTTGGCCCACGTATTGTATTTTTCATCTTGCACATAACGCACAAACCTGGTCCTGGTTGCCGCTGTTTAACATGAGTTTTATGCTTATTTTGTTTATTATTTTCAGTTTTGCAAACAATTTCTCGGTTTCATTTGATGTTTCCCATGATGGGCGTCCGAATTGTCTTTTTGAAAAGAATTAGAGCTGGAAATCGGGTGGGCCCAACCCAAGCAATGCCTAAGTGAAGGATAGTTGAAAACTTATGCATTGAATGATTATTCTGCTTACTTGGTACTTACAAGAAGTAAGCATCAATTAGCATTGTGCACTATAACGAATATTTACAGAGACTGCTTAGACTCTGTTACTCTCATTATTTGTTTTCTCCTTAAGCAATGCCATGTAAGATTTGCGCAAGTGTGCATGTGAACAGACTAAAATAAACATTATTGATCCTAGCTGCTGTGGGATGGTGACTGTAAAACTTGTCATATCGACTCAACTATTGATGTATGTACATATGCAAGCTATAGTCTGTTCAAAAAATATGCAACCTGGCGGTTTTTTGCGAATAACTTTTCGGAGACCTTGGGGCGAATTGAGCCTTATAACCTAAATTGTAGACAACGTCGAGCTCCGGCCTGAGGTAAATCCTAATCTGCGCTATGTTTGCTCTGAACACTAATTTGCGCAACGTCAAAAAATGAGCTTTTTTCCTAATTGCGATGAAAATTAGGTGACTATAGAATTCGATTCTTGAGTCCTTGGCGACTCCAATGATGCTTTCATGGCGTGTCTAGTCCAAACCGATCTGGAGATATCGCTGGTCAAAGCATCGAAAAATCGTAAAAAACGGCGTTTTTCTGAAAATTTCACAAAATAGAGTGGGAAACATAGGCAGACTGACGGATTTGGGTGAAACTTCCTGAATGGGGTATTCTTGGCCGCGTCAGTGGCTCAGTGGGTAGCTCGCTGCCTCTGAGTCACGGCGGCCGCTGCATCCCTAGTGGTTGTAGTGGTTCATCCTCTCGGCGTGGCAAGTTTCTTGCTGCAAAGAGTTGGTCGTCGGCACAATGCTCCACCCAGGCCACCGAAAACTGGTTACAGTGAGTAGGTAAAATGGGAACCAACTGGATCTGCCGTTGCACCGAAAGCCGCTCCTAAAAGCATGCCGCGTTGGAGGGAAGATCAACGATGTCAGGAGCCGTCTGAGAAACCAGCAATAAGGCCTATACCGGTTTACTCCTCCTCGGCCGGGCGGCTGCTGGGAGCTGTCAGCACCATGACGTCACCACGCCAGGCGCTCTCTTAGTACCTGGCGCCCAACAGCATGGCTTGAGTGGCTTGGCAGTGAAAGAAGGGCAAACGTCCGAGATGACGATATAAGGGGTAACGAAATGGACCGTGCAGGTCTGATCATAGGGCCGTACATTGTACGACCCCCCCGCCAGATCGGATCGGATCGGATCGGGGTATTCTTGACCGCCGGAATCGATTCTGACACTTCCCGACCCTGAAAACCTCACCCTGATAAATGCCATTTGTCGCGATTTTTTCATAATTTGACCGGCCATATCTCCACATCGGTTTGGCCTAGACACATCAGGAAAGCATCATTGGAGTCGCCAAGGACTCAAGAATCGAATTCTGCAGTCATCTAATTTTCATCACAATTAGAAAAAAAGCTCATTTTTTGACGTTGCGCAAATTAGTGTTCAGAGGAAACGTAGCGCAGATTAGGATTCACTCCAGGCAGGAGCTCGACGCTGTCTACAACTTTGGTTAAGAGGCTCAAGTCGCCCCAAGGCCACCCAAAACAGTTATTCGCAAAAAACCGCCAGGTTGCTTATTTTTTGAACAGACTATAGTTTGCATAAGTACGTATGTCAATAGTTGAGTCGAGATGACGAGTTTTACAGTCACCATCCCACAGCGCCCAGGATCAATAATGTTTATTTTAGTCTATTCACATGCACACCTACTCAAATCTTGCATGGCATTGCTTAAGGAGAAAACAAAAAACGAGAGTAACAGAGTCTAAGCAGTCTCTGTAAATATTCGTTATAGTGCACAATGCTAATTGATGCTTACTTCTTGTAAGTACCAAGTAAGCAGAATGTTTATTCAATGCAATAGTTTCCAACTATCCTTCACTTAGGCATTGCTTGGGTTGGGCCCGCCCGATTTCCAGCTCTAATTCTTTTCAAAAAGACAATTTGGACGCCCATTATGGGA
The DNA here is from genome assembly GCA_030248155.1 of Sabatieria punctata. Classification (NCBI taxonomy): domain Eukaryota; kingdom Metazoa; phylum Nematoda; class Chromadorea; order Araeolaimida; family Comesomatidae; genus Sabatieria; species Sabatieria punctata. The sequence continues at coordinate 13,008 of JASANB010001297.1, forward strand.
AATATCAAATGAAACCGAGAAATTGTTTGCAAAACTGAAAATAATAAAAAAATATGCATAAAACTCGTGTTAAACAGCGGCAACCAGGACCAGGTTTGTGCGCTATGTGCAAGATGAACATCACAATACGTGTGCCAAAGGTCTCCGAAATCGATTCAAAACTGACCAAGTTCTGATGTTTGCAGTGTGCAACCCATCATAAGGAAAATTTTTTTGATTTTTAACTTTCAAGGCCCAAAAACTCAAATTCTCCCCCCTTTTTTTTCTCGATTTTTTTTCTTTAATCGAAAGCAAAAACATAGCGCTATATTTCCATGAAATAAAACAGTTGGGAACATGACTGTGTGGGGGTCAAATCGGTCCTGGAAGGGGTTCGAAAAAAAATTTTTTCATGTAATGCAGTCGAGTAGGGTATCATTTGAAAGAAAATATTTTTCTGATTCTAAATATGCAATTCGCAAGTTCCTATGGTCATTTGGTCCCGAGTTATGACTCGAAATCTGTGAGAGGGTCGAAAAAGTGACCCTCTCAAAAATGGCCGGGAAGGTGATAAAATGGATTTTTAGGTTAAATTATACCAAAATACAAAATTTTAGCCAAATCGGAGACAAGAAGTTGAGATTTGTCCGGAAAGAGTCGACCCTTATATAAACCGGCTCTTAATATTGGGGGAAAAGAGGCATTTATTTTTGCAGTGAATAGGGAAGCGCGAACGCTGTCCCCAGACTAAAAAATTACGCAGTACACTAATCCAACTCGGACTAGTCTTGGAGGTCAGCCTCGCCGGAGGTGCAATGGTAAAGCCTCAACCCAGGGCCCGCGTCTTATTGGTCACGCGGTTTTACCCCCTGCCAGGTAAGTTTATTAAAGGTCTAAGCTTGACCTTGACATCTAAACTTACTACGGTAACGTGACGGGTTTTGAATCTCTTCGAAAATGTTCGTTTTCACTCGACCAGCTTATAAGAGTAGTTAACAAAAAACTTAGCTTTTTTGGCTCGATGCTCCTGAGACACCCAAAAACCTGTCAGAAGCAAAAGCAAAACAATACTCCAAGATGCCATTCACACAAAAAGTTAGAAACTGTTGCCCAGTCTAATATTTTTCGATCGAAATTGACCTTATACAGGTCTATAGTTCTTAGATCTATAATTTATGCTATGCCCCTACTGTTTACTAGAAAATAGAAGGGTGAGTCGTTCAAAAGCGATCATTCACGCTACGTACGTGCAGTCGAGATTTTCTTAAACAGTAATTAAAGTAAAGTTATGTTACTATAAATTCCTCAATTGGCTGTGATTCCGTCTGTTTAAATACGTAAGGGGCTGTGCAAAAATGACGTAATCGGTCAGGGGGAGGGGGTTCGGCCAATGATGACGTCACTTTGTCTCATAGGGGAATTTTGAGAAATTAGCCTCAAAAACGCATTTGAAAGACTTTCTTAGCTAAAAATTAACAGTTTTAGTAGTATGAGGAGGCCTGGTTGGGATTCTGACGTCATTTTTGCACGGCCCTTAACTTGTTGATGTGAGGAATTGACTAGCTTTAGATAGGGTAGGTACGTACTGTACGTACGCAGTACATAAACATTTTCATGCGAACTGGTTGAAACTGGAAGTATTTCATACAGTTTTCGGCAAGTCAATTTTACGTTTTTAGGTAGTTGAACAGGACAGGAGACACCGATCAAAGACAGGGCTCAAAATAGGTGGCCCCTGGTTCGATTACCAGATCATTATCAGTGTCTTCAACTGTGACAACATTGAGGATACAGTTCTGAACGGCGTCTTGTTCGAAGAAGATTCCTGAATAGCAGTCGAATCCCAACTGGGCCAGTGACCAGGTGCACTCTCTGACGCAATCCTCAAACGAATCGGCGTCGACTATCTCTTGAACAAAGCCGATCAACATTTTGTCCTCCTCCTTCACACTCACACACGTCGCATCTACAGTTGTTGTCGGTCTTCTGGTTGTCGTCGTCCCTGTACATACCGGTACTATAGCTTCTACTCGATTAAATACATTCAAAATATAGCTAGACTAAAATAGTCAGCAATTAATCGGCATTTGGTAATGATAACATGAATGTATGTAGTATTGGCACCAGTAGAGATACCATAATGGTACTTTACTATGTGGAGAAATGATGCACAACTTACGCGGGGCAGCCGTAGTGAAACAATTTTGCTGTCTGCAGGGAATTCGCGCCGTATCGAATGGATAACAAATGCCACCATTCTGCGCTGGGGTTAGCACTGTTCGAGTGAGAGTGCGGACACCCAGCCCACAGCTGACACTGCACTCGCCTCTCTTCCATGTCGAATACACACAATCTGTAAAACTACAGTAGTATCCCTTTGAACGCTTTTAAACTACAGGATGTCATTGATTTGAAGCTAAATAAGAGTGCGTTACTCGGACTCTCAACGTACCATCGCCACGAATACAGGATGTCCCAAAAATGATAACATTTCTTTTTGCTGCCATTTCCGTAAATGACGACCAAATTGGCTGAAATTTGAAACATAGGTGCCAAAATAGGGGAGAATTTGTATGTTAAAATTTGGTGGACTAGGCTTGACCGACTCCTGAGAAATTCACGGAAATTTGTTAATTTCAATGCCAATAAAAGTAGCGCTAAAATGGAAGCGTTGCTTTTTTGCTGGCATTCGAGCAACTGAAATTACATGAAACTTGCAGAAACTGCTCAGAACTGTGGGATATTTTATGTGTAAAAATTTAGTGCATTGAGATTGACGCAGTTATGAGAAAATTAGGAATTCGTGACATCTGCTTTGCTTCTTTGAATGAGCAGAACAGAAAAAACAGACCATTAAGCATAACCCTTGTTTTCTCAAGCCCATATCAGTCTCAACGCATGAAATTTGAACACAAAATATCCCACAGTTTTGAAGAGTTTCTGCAAATTTCAGACCAATTGTGGGAATGACAGCAAAAAATAGTTTCCATTTTAGCGCTATTTCTATAACCATTTAAATTAACAATTTTCACATCTTTGTGAATATCTCAGGATTGGGTCAAGGAAGGCCCGTCCACCATCTTTTAACACACAAAATCTTCCTAATTTTGTCAGCCAAATTTGGTCAAAATTTACGGAAATTGCAGCAAAATGAGCGTTACCATTTTTCGGCACATTGTAGAAAAGTTTGAAGGTGAGTCAGTAGTAACTAAATTTTACTCTTTGGTTGCAGTGTGGTCGGTATTAGGGTGGTTACTCTTTCACGATGTCTTGGTCGGATTGGCTGCGACTTCTGTGGTCTTGGCAGAACGTGTGCACAAGAGAGTGAGACATGAAATAAGAAGAAAAAGCCGTATACTGACATGTCTTCAGACCAACAAACACAATCAGTGAGTGGCCTTTGCTTCTAAAAGGACGAATAATCTGAGTATTGTGCCAACCGGTTCCTCCAATGATCTTTGCTTGCTGTTGTGAAGGAGCATAGAACCATATGAGGTAAAGATTTTACGTGCGCACAATTATCGATCAAATCAATAAAATCAATAATCACTACACTGCAGCCAACGACTCAAAATGCAGTCGGGCCTTCCGTTCGCTCTCTGCCGTTATATTGTACAACGGATGCGTGGCCACCTACAACAAACGGCTCATAGAATACATGTAACAGGGGGTCCGTGGTAACCCGACTTAGGCTAGATCCCTCCAATCGGGGACCCTCCGAATTTTTACATTTCTTAGAATTACAGGCACCAAAATCGCCTGTAAAAAGCAATTATTAGCTGTATTTGAGCCAAAATTAGCGATTTATGACGATTTTTAGCCTAAACTGAGATTTTTGCGCGTTTTTACTACCCGACCCCGTTCCTTCAAATAGACTTTGGACTCAGACCCCATACGGCAGACGCCAGAGCCTCCCAACACCCTTCCCAATCGGCGGATGATCTGGTACATGAATGACAGATAGAACAGAAAGTGTTAAAACTAGAAAACAAACCAATTTATTGACGGACGATTTTCCCACCACATCAGTGACGTCTTCAAATAAGTGCTGTGCGATCGATAAGCCGCTAAGTACGTAGCAGGTGTGATACAGATCTCTAGCCCTGTAATACTCACTACTAACCGAAGAAACCAACCGGCAGCCTAACGTCACTAAAGGGGTAGACCTGCTATCTGATTCCTCCAACAACAAGGTTGTAAAATTTTTTGCAAGAGGGTACGGACGTCCTATGGGGAGGAGGCTTAAGGCCGATTTTGGCTTCCGCCATTCGGGTGGCACTAGCACTTTCTACATAGCTCTCAACCACTCATTTTAGACTTTTTGGAGGACTGCCAACCGGTTAATACAGCCAGGCACTTAACGCCGTTTATGGCAACCGACATTATACAGGGTGTGTCAAAAAAAACAACCCAGCAGAGTTTTTGCTGTAGCAACCGCAAATCTCAACCGATTTGAATGAATCCTACTTTAAATGAAAGACAAATAAATTCTTAAAAGACTGGTGAAGGCCCTATTAAGATACGATGCTTAGTTCCTGAGATATTTTCCTTCAAACTCAAAACAGAGATTTTGGCAGTGAACAAGAGCGATTCCGTTGCACTTCACAACAAAACGGATTCCTACTGCTGAGGGGCAACAAGACTTTTACAAATGAAGTAACCAAGCATGTGTGGCACCAGAAAAACCTCGTTACGTTAGCCCTGAGCAGTAGGAATCGGTTTTATTATGAAGTGCAACAGAATAATAAAAATCGCTCTTGTTCATTGCCAAAATCTGTTTTGACTTTGAGTGCAAATATCTCAGGAACTGAGCATCGCATCTTAATAAAAGCTTCACCAATCTTTCAAGAATTAATTTATCTTTCATATAAAATAGGACTCACTGAAATCGGTTGAGATTTGCGACTGCCACAGTAAAAAATCTGCTGGGTTGTTTTAATCTCTGTTGTTCACTGCCAAAATCTCTGTTTTTATTTTTAAAGCAATTATCTCAGGAACTAAGCAATGCATCTTAATAAAAGCTACACCAATCGTTCAAGAATTTATTTATCTTTCATTTAAAGCAGGATTCATTCAAATCGGTTGAGATTTGCGGTTGCTACAGCAAAAAATCTGATGGGTTGTTTTTTTTTGACGCACCCTGTACATGGTACCGGTACCTAGGCTACTGGCACCATACATGGTACAGTCACCATATTTATGATCCCGCCACGTTCGGGGGGACTGTGGTGGTACCATATAAAACGGTACCCCTACCTTCGCATTGGTACCGGTGCCATCCGATCCGATCCGATGTGCGGGGGACCTTACGGCCCTACGCTCAGACCTATGCGGTCCATTGCGCGACCCCCGTGGTTCGTCATCTCGGACGTTTCCCTTCTATCACTGCCATCCACGCTAGCCATGCTGTTGGGCGCCAGGTACTAAGAGTAAGAGTTGCCGCGTTGACGTCATGGTGACGTCGGCTCCCATCGTCCGCTTGGTCCACCCCAGGTGTGAGAGAGGCCCCCAGAGGCCGTATTCACCAAACATTATATGCGCTAGCTAGTACGTCTTAGCTAGCGCGTTATAGGCGTCAAGCACCACCTAAACCGTTTACTCGTATTCACCAACCAAACAGGTATACTGTACTAGGGAGTAGAACGTTATAGATCGGCTAGAGTGCTCTCGAACGCCCTAGAGGCAGCGGCTAGTTGGTCTTTTTCTTTCTCTCAGTGTGCTGTGAAATGGCCGATTTGGTGCCAATTTTCAACCTTAATGTCCGCCCAGTGTATCGCGACATCTACAGCCCATTAGAGGACCTAACGGACCATCAACTCTTCAAGCGTTTTCGGCTCGATCGCCCTATTTCTTCAGAAGTTCAAGTTTGCGTTGCTCGACGCTACCTTGCATCCAACTCCTATCATCCTATCAAGAGGAAGGCGTCAAGCCATCACACCTGCCGAAAACAAAGACGGCACGGCAATCGTTTGATAGGCTTAGAACGGCCGGCCACATGGCGCACGTTTAGATCTAGCCGACACCTACACCACACGGCCACATTTGAAACATTTGCTACAGAAAATCGCCTAAAGACCTGATTAGAACTAGCTGAGAATGCCCACCTATAACGTTATTGAACTAAAACGCACTACCCTATAACATTATAGGGTTGGTGAATACATGTATCATGTTTTAGGTAAAATGTTATAGTTCCAGTACGTTATACCTAAAATCTAGTCAGTTTAGCCAGACCAACTACCTATCACGTTTGGTGAATACGGCCTCAGGCCTAGTCGGTTTCTATGGACAACTCCTGACGTCATTGATCTTCTCCTCCAACGTGGCATGCTATTGGAGCGGCTTCGGTGCAACGGCAGATCCAGTCGGTTCCCATTTTACCTACTCACTGTAACCAGCTTTCGGTGGCCTGGGTGGAGCTTTATGCCGACGACCAACTCTGCGGCAAGAAACTTGCCGCGTCGAGAGGATGAGCGCACGATGTCGCGCACAGTGGCTTTGCGGCCTAAACCACTACACCACCTGTGCCGGCTACCGGTGCCATATATGGTACGACTCTGTTTAGATTTCGTACCATATATGGCTGGGGGTTCTGCTCCCCACCCGACCTAGGCCAGACTCCCACGAGACGATTTTTCCGATTACCCTCCGATTTTTTGGCAAGTAATTTTTTGAGCAATTTTTTAAAAATCAAATTGCAGACACAAAAATTGGCAAAATCGCCTATAAAACAGTACTTTTTAGCTGTATTTGAGCCCAAATAAGCGATTTTTGACGGTTTTTAGCCGAAAAATTGCGATTTTTTCGATTTCTGAGCGTTTTTAGTGCCCAACCCCCAAAATTTGGACTCAGAACCCCCCGCCGACGCCAGACCCTAAAACCCTCTCCCACCTACGGCTGATGACCTGTTACATTTACATGTATAGTATAGTACCGGCACCTTGTATGGTGTCGGTACCATAAACGGCGTTAAGTGCCAGACTGTATTAACCGGTTGGCACTTTGCCAGTGCTCCAAAGTCAAAATTGAGTGGTTGACATCGATCTAGAATGTGCCAGTGCCACCCGAATGGCAGAAGCCAAAATCGGTCTTACGTACTAAGCCAGGTATGTGACGGACATCCTAACAGACGGAAAGGGTAGGTACTTTTCGGGTTTGTCCAAGAGACCACCGAGTGCGTCCTGACAACAAAACAGAATGTACTCCTGGGCAGCTCGATTGTCGTACAGCCAGTCGGTCTTTATATCTGCAGCTCAGACCCATGATTAGGTGGTGGCAAGAGAAAAAAGAAGCTGCACAGAGTACCTAAATGTCTCTGACAGAGCACCTCTTGGAGCATAGGAAAATTGGCAGCTTGCCAGAAACTGTAACAACCGTCCACCAGCTTGTTGGTGCGACCCTGCAACTCTTTTCATATCACACCTTTACGCCAACACATTAGACTCTAGCAGAAATCGGCTAACAATCGGGCAGAATTTTCAATTCCTGAGGGGGGCTGAGGGGATGGTAAGCCAAAACATCCGATTTTTGGCAAAATCAAGGTTTTTTGGTTTTATTTTTCGTTAAAATAGGTTAAAACAAGCTATTCTTAGCTCACTTACTCGTGATCTAGACATACTTTTATCACTACGCAATTCTTCCAAAAATTCCTGAGAAAGACAGCGGCGGCCTGAGGGGGTAGGTCAGAATCGGAGGAGCTCAATCCACTCAGCCCCTCTTTGACCATCACTGATTTGCCTGCCAGTATATTATGTTCGTAGACAAACAAGAACACAAATCTGTCTAACAGTCTAAGAGAATCTGTCTAACTGTCTAAGACGTCAAAGAAAAAAGCCAGTGCTGGCCAGAACAGAAGTACCTGAAATCCGCCCTCGAACTTCATTTGCTTGAAGGCGAGCCACTTGAGCAGCGCTTGAACGTCGATCAGACCCTGATGACCGAGCATAATCAGGGTGGCCACTCCACAGAACGTGTAGCCCCCGTGCGCCTCGCATCCGGTCGACCCGCCGAAGCCGCCTTCGTACGTCTGACAGCTGCATAGACAGGTAAACTCAGTCTTACATCGACACAGGGCTTTTAAGGCTTATGTGTCCATATAAGGCTATGGATAGCTAGCTATCTATGGTTACAAGACCGCATGTTAGCCATAGATGGCTACTTAGCTTTAGGTGACTCCATAGCCATAGATGACTCTGTAGCCTTCTATGGCTACGGAACCATGGAAGGCTCTGTAGCCATAGGTGGCTATGCTTTTGAGGAGCTATGTATTGATTAGTTAACCTGTAAAATTTACGAAAAATCCGATGAAGGGGTCGTGAGATATGTATGTTCAAGTTTGACGTCTGAAAATTCGGGTCAGTTCAATTCAGATGGGCATAACTCAGGGCCATAAAAAGGCTAGCAGACTAGGACTTGGCCAAAACAAACTCTTAACAAATAATAACAACCAGGCCAAAAATCTTTTGATTAGGTTGAAAATTGACAGAATGGCGGCCATATGAACTTATTCGGAAAACTCAAAAAAGGCCAGGCGGTCATTTTACGGCTAGAAGTGTATAAGCGGAAAGGTTTACCTGATAACCCAACCATCTGTTTTATCGGTCAGTTGGGGAGAGTTGAGATTGGTGAGAGTGGCCACGGCCACAGCGCAGTAAGCACCTCTGATATCCACCTCCCCTCCGTCGTGTACCTGGAACCCTCCGTCCGGGTGCTTCATAGCACGCAGAAACTTCAACAACGACGCTCTGCAATTACATACACCCACACACTACTCTACTAGACCGTCAGACTTGTGACCGGCCGAGAGTCCGACCATACATGGGCCGGAAAAATGGGTTGTGGTAGTCAAAATCCGAAATTTTGTGGGTGGGCCTGCCGGTTCGGGGGGTCGCGGCGATTTTGGTGGGTGGGGCCAGGAACAAAAGTCGGCTTCAGGTGGGCAAACCCCCGGACCCCCCGCGGCCCATGTATGAGTCCGATCCGGGTTGGGTTCGGTTCGTCGACTTCGGTTCGTCGACGCTCCGTTCGTCGACTTCAGTTCGTCGACGCTCTGTTCGTCGACTGTTCCGTTGGTCGACTGTTCGGTTCGTCGACGGTCGGTTCGTCGACGCTCTGTTCGTCGAACTAAAATTTATTCCCATGGCCTGTAGTCGTCCGGCCGGCATCTAATTGTCCGGCGTAGTGCGGGTCAATAGCTCATAAGGCAAACTAAAAATGACCGGAGGCAAACGGCCGGCCATGAATGACCGGCCATCGAATGCCGTAATTCACAAAGTCGCTAGAGGGAAGTGCTATGGATACTGTGCTAGCGAAGCGCACCGCTACGGCGTTCGTCCTTGACGGCTATGTCTGTGTATGTGGAGACAAACGACCGCCTGTTACATTGATCTTTCTAATTATTTTCTGCTTACCTTGAGCTACAAACATTTTTGTATGGACAGCCTTTACATGATTGACAGTAGGATTATTATTTCTTGTAGATTAATGTTGATTTGGCTTGGTGGCTATGCGCATTTGTCCTATTGCCCTAGGCCTGGTTTATACAAATAGTACTACTAATTGATCCGGAGCTGTCACTCAAACGGGGGTCATGTCGGTCAGCGGTCACAAAGCCGCATCAGTGATCTAAGAAAGCGCATTGCTTGCAGTCATACCGTAGCCTTCCTTAAATACCTGCACGCACTGCCTAGAAATCTGCAGTTCCTTCTATTACACTATTAATTTAGGTTGATCGCGTTTCCGTGCATCACAACTATGCTCCTGACACAGCTAAAGTGCTCGTGATTCTACCTATGTGTATGTTAATAAACAATTATGGTGGCCGTTACCCTCCTCCGGTCATTTTTGGTTTCGCCAATGAGCTATTACGTGATTTGCTACGCCGAACAATTAGAGGCCGGCCGGACGATCACAGGCCGGCCGGACGATTACAGGCCAAGTGAATAAATTTTAATTCGACGAACAGAGCGTCGACGAATCGAACAGTCGACGAACGGAGCGTCGACCAACCGAACAGTCGACGAACGGAGCGTCGACGAACGGAAGTCGACGAACCGAACCTATCCCGTCCGATCCGACCTAAAATCGGGTGTGGCGCATCCAGACAATTTTAGCGCCAGAAAGTGTAAAAAATTGCAAAAACGACGAGAGGAAAAAACTGATTCCTGAAAAAATCCGGGAGCCATGAATTTTATATTAAAATTTTTTTTAATTATACCCAAAACTTAAACTTACACGCTAAAATTTGAATTTCCCACTAAACACTTGCAGCTTGACAGCTATTATACGCATAGTTGCCGTCTGAGGTACCAAGAATACCGATGAACGGCGTACAGACAAGACAACAGACCTGTCGATGCTGTCGTAGGCCTCTTTCGTTCCGATTGTACACAAGGCCATCACGGCCGCATAAGTGGTGGCCAGATGAGCTAGTTGGCCGGGTCCGCCTAATAAAGACTTTTTGTACTTTAGCAGCACATTAACAAGCCACAGCCTCACCTCCATATCCACCGTCCTTGTGCTGGCAGGTTTTTAGAAAGGCAACCATTCTGTAAAACAAATAGGTTGTCGCGTCTTGGCGATCGGTAGTTTACGCTATCCCGTGTGTCACGGCGGCCCCGGCACCTGCGAGAGCGGTTGTTTGCGGGTTCGAAACCGGTCGAAGCGACCGGAAGTAGTCGACGTAAAGCCGGTGATGGCCAATAGGTAAGTGAGAACCGAAACGGAGCTGCCTAAGCACCTCATAACAGCAAGGGGCAGGGTTTTATGGACAGGGCACTCCACTGAAAGGCTCTAATAAGAGCGCGGGGTGTCTCCTGAGCGGTTCGAAAGGACAGTGCAACTCATACATGTAACAGGTCATCCATACGCCGAAGGGGAGGGGAGGGGGTTGGGGTCTGAGCCCAAATTTTGGCAGGGGTTTGGGCACTAAAAAACGCTTAAAAATCGCTAATTTGGGCTGAAATACAGCTAAAAAGTGCCGTTTTACAGGCGGTTTTGGCATTTTTTGCGTCTGAAATTGTAAAAAATCGCAAAAATTTGCTCAAAAAATTACTTACCAGAAATATCGTCTCGGGGTGGGAGCAGACCCCCTGCCATATGTATGGTCAGATAGACAGAATAGATAGATAGATAGCAGAGCACTAGGTAGCGTTGCAAACAAATCAGCAGGTACTTGTGCATCAAATCCTTAGGCACGGGTCGGTCGAGCAAAGCCAAACTGTGCACCGTCCAATAACACAGCCACGGTCTGCTGGCATCCAGAGTCTGATAAACGAACAATCCGAGCTATTGCATCTGAGCACAAATCATATCATACCTCGTAGTTGGCGGGCAGGGCTTTAAGGGACTTGAGCAGGTATTGAATGTGCTGTTCTCTGTGCAGTTCTGCTATCTGACCGAGGTCTTGTGACAGGCAACTCTTGTATTCCCCTTCGCACAACTCTTCCACGCGCTTCTAGAAACACATCACTCCTACATAATAAACACGCATTATCATCACACAGTGTTGCACTATTTTTTAAATCAAGTTCACAACATAAAACCCCACTAGTCGACCAACCCTCATTTTAACTTTATGCTAAGGTTTACACTCAAGTTAAGTCAGGCTGTTAGGGAGTAAAGCTTAGACAGTTTTCCGGTGTGATTTTTCCAATGCCCATACATGTAATAGGACGTCGGCATGGGTTAGGGTAGCTGAGCACTAAAATTCTGATTCAGGGTGGGCATTTTTCCATTTCTACAATTACAGACAATTTTTAGTCTTGAATTTAAAGCCCTAAATTGCATCCCAGAAGAGAGGGATAGAATTGGAATAATCGTCTGGGGATGACCAACCCGGTCTAGGGGAGGGGAGTCTGGCCCCAGTTGGTGGGGCAACCCCCCTTCAGTTCAGGCCAAAGTGCGATGGTTACCTCAAAATTTTCATGTTTTACGTTTTTTGTTACAGTATATGGCCACACCACCGGTGCAGGGTTTTGTGATATTTGAGCCGGATAGACTGTGAACAGAGTTTAGTTGTTGGAATCAACAAAACAATGAATATACAGACTAGACGAGTGGGTTAAATACACATTTCTTTCATCTGCCAGACGGTTGGGTGGTGCTTAGTAGATTTACTGTCTTAGTTGCCTCGCTCCGTCACAGCATGACACAGCAAAGGAAGAAAAGCACAACACCTGTTCAGTAGAAGTGGGGTAGGTGAAGAAGTCGTCATCATCGAACTTGTGCTGAGTTTGAAAGGCGCGAGCTGTGTAGATGGTCGGTTTTTCCGTTTCCTCCATTCCCTCTTATCCCACTACCTCCTTCTTATCTGCAATCTTTCAGTCTACTCGGCTCGATTAGAAAGGAAGCTACACCAACGATCTCTTCCTCTCTTCGTCTTTCGAACAAAAGCTGAAAATTTCAAATTGATTCGAAACCCTTTGGGCAAAACCGTTCAGCCCATTACACAGTCAGACAATTAACGCCGTTTATGGTACTGGCACGATATAAGGTACCATATACCATATTATGGTACCGGTACTTAGGGTAGTGGGCGCCATTATATGGTACCGTCGCCATATGGTACCCTGACGTTCGGGCCCTGTGGTGGTCCATATATGGTGCCCATACATGTACTTGGGGGGTTGGGGGGGGGGGTTACTCCCCCCAGCCGGAAAGGCCAAACCCCCCCTCACACCCCCCCAAGACAGGTTAAGGGACCCCCCCCCGACCAAAAAATACAAGTACTAGTGGTGGCTCCAGTATTAACAAACTGGGTCAGAAATCACAAATTTTTAGCCTAAAATTCACTTGAAAAGCCTTTGGAAACCGAATTTGGCGCTTCCACTGCTGATATTTAAGAGAAATCGGTGTTTTTGGAAGCCCTTTTTGTCATTTTTTGCTTGTTTTTAGCTCTAAAAAGCTATTTGGCAGCTTAAAATTGCGATTTTTAGCGTCCTTACTGAAAAAAAACGTGCTAAAAACGCATTTCCAGGCGTTCTGGAGCTTTTTGAAATTTTGTACCCCACCTCTGGACGAAACCCCCCCTCGACCCCCCATCTGAGGAAAAAACCCCCCCTACCCCCCTCCCCCAGGTCGGCCCGGAGCTGTTACATGTATGATGGTGCCACTACCGTAAGTGCCGGTACCATATTATGGTGCCGGACCCTTATATACTGCCAGTACCATAAACGGCGTTAAGTGCCTGACTGTTACATGTAACAGGTCATCCGCCGATGGAAGAGGGATTTGATCCCAAATTCTAGTGCAGTGGATTGGGGACTAAAAAACGCGGTAAACATCGGTTTTATCGGTCCCTCAGCGGCCGGCGCATTAGGCACATGCTCTAACCTTAGCGCGCGCGAGAGCGGTAGGCCGACCAGGCCAGCGCCGAGATTAGAGCGGCCGATTATAATACACTACTGCTATTTTTTTTGTATTTCTCGCCCTGGCCATCAGCGATTAGCTGTTGATATCAGGCCAACAATCGCACTTGAATGTATGGTAGAGTGAGGCGTTACCTACATAAAGATGTTTTTCACATCTGGGTGGAAGGGGGAAATTAGATGCGGTCGATTGCAGCCAGGAAAGTCACAGTGCTTTGCAGCTCCGAAGCATCCCCAAACAATAGGTGTTGAAGCTGGGGACGAGAGGGAAATAAAGTAGATCGCTCAGTCCCATAGTGAGGACAATCCAGCAGGAGATGTCGTATAGTCTCCAGCTTTCCGCAGAAGCAAAGTGGAGAGGGAGCTTGTTGGACACGATAGAGCCACTGAGCAGTGGGGAAGACACGAAGCCTGAGCTTGGTGATGGTGACTTGAGAGCTCCGAGACAGCTGATCAATCGCATCAGTCCGAACAGGATGTGACCGGTACCGGAAGTATGGTCGAGCTTTAGGGCTCTGCTGCCACATTTGGACCCACTGATGAAGAGTTTTACTGCGAATTAGTTTTCGATGGATGTGGTATGGGTAAGCGGGAGTGTGGGACAGATGAATGTCAGCGCCCTGCTTAGCCAGTGCATCTGCTTGGTCATTCCCAGGGATATTTGAGTGACTAGGAATCCAGTGAAAAACGATTTCAGTCTGGAAGGTGCAAATTAGGTCAGCAAGAGTCCTTTGCACATCGGCTACCAAGGAGTCAGGAGACAGCAAGGAAGTGTAGGCAGTCTGTAGCTTGTGCAGAGAAACAAGGCTATCAGTAAAAAGTACCACAGGTTGGGCAGGGGTGGCACCAGATCGATAAGCCATAAGAGCCCGTTGGATAGTTTTAAGCTCAATGTCAGAGATGGGCCAAACTGGGTCGGTGGGGACAGCAAAAGGTTCCTCGTCCTGTAGATTGCGCTGAATGATGAAACCCATGCCAGCCTTGGACTGGGTGAGATCAAGGGAACCATCAGTATAGATGTGGCACCAGTGTCCAAACAGAAAGGTATTGGCAATGATCTCCCATGGAGTGTCATGGTGCAAGTAAAAGGATGGGTTATTGGGAGCCAACTGTAGCGGGCTTGCGGAAGAGTAAGGAGTTGGGTCTCGGGGCGCCCAATTGGGGCCAGAAAGCAGCCGTTCCGCCGCCTGTGCAAAAGTAGAGTGTTGGAGTCAGGTCTTCTTGGCCACAGGGATGTCGTCTTCGAGAAGCAGGGCTTGTTTAAGGCCGTGTGAGTCTGGCAATCTCCGTACTTTTTCGTGCTTCTGTAGAACAGACTGGGACCGCCTCAGGGAGAGGGGTGGAACGCTTGCCTCGATTTGCATAGCGTCGACACTGGTACATCGCGGAGTGCCAGTGACAAGACGTAAAGCAGCAGACTGGACCTGTTCTAACTTGGGAGGATTGCACCTGGCTCAGGTTGGGAGTCCAAATGGGGGAAGCGTATTCAAGAATAGGTCGCACAAAGGAAGTATAGAGCTGTCTGAGTTGCATACGCTGGAGTCCCCAGGATGTACCACAGAGTTGACGCAATACACCCAGTCGTTGGTTGGCTCGTTGACAGATGGCATGTATGTGCTGTTTTCATGACAGTTTCCGATCAAGAATGACTCCCAGATATGTGACCTGATCTTGGATGGGAATCGGCTGGTTGTCATATAGGAGGTGAATGGGGTGGGTGAGGAGGGTGTCAGATCTGGCCAGAGAGAAGAGAAGCGCAAACGTTTTTTGTGTGTTTACAATCAAGTGCCATTCTTCGGTCCATCGCTGAAGTGCCGCGAGGGCAGTGTTGACCCGGGCTTCCAAGGTATGAAAGTTCGGATGAGTAGACCAGATGGCAAGGTCGTCAGCATACAACGCAATCTGACAGTGCGGGGGAAGGGCCGCGATCAGGTCATCAATATATAGCACGAATAGGAGAGGAGATAGGACAGCTCCTTGTGGTACCCCAATGGTCGTAGTTCGGAAATTAGAGAAGACCGTGTTTATTCGGGTTCGAATTCAGCGATCCAGTAGGAAGCCCTGCAACCAGCAGAGCATCCGACCACGGAGTCCAAGCTGGCAGATCTTGTGGAGGAGGCCATGCAGCCAGACAGAGTCATAGGCTCGGGTGAGGTCAACGAAGACCGCTAGGGTGTGATGCTTGTGCTGGAAGCCAAGTTCAACACTTTGCTGTAATCGGAGAAGCTGATCAGTGGTGTCATAATGCTTGCGGAATCCAGCCTGGGTGACAGAAAGCTTGTGATTCTGATCAAGCCAGAAGGATAAGCGGGCAGCAATCATGCGTTCCATCCATTTACAGAGGCAGCTTGTGGAGAGATGGGACAGTAGGAGGACAGGAGAGTAGAAGGCCTCCCTGTCTTATGGATGGGAATGATTTCGGATTTTTTCCAAGAGGAAGGGACCTGCCCAAGGCGCCAGGACTTGTTGAAGAGCCGGAGAATTCCTTCTAGCCCTGGTGTGGATAGCTTACGCAGGACGGTACTGGGAACTCCATCTGGGCCAGGCGCTTTCTGGGGCTGGATCTGAGAGAGGGCAGCTTGGAGTTCTGCAAGGGAGAAATCAGCTCCAAACAGATCCGTAGACAGCGGGAGGTTGCGGAGAGAGGAGCGGTACTGCTGGAAATCTCGCTGCAGAGAGCGCTTGAGAACTTTGTTCTGGGTGTCTGAATGGAACCTCTGAACCAGATCACGATGTTCGAAGAAGTAGGTAAAGGCATCTGCTTTCTTGATAGCAGAGGTCAGGATCTTGTTTCCAACATGTATGGGGCCCTGAATCTGGGGCCATGATGTCCCAGAAGAGAGCGAGAGATGCGCCAAAGTACCTTGTCAGAGAGCTTGGAGGAGCAAAAGGACTTCCAGTGCTGCTTTGACGCAGAATGGATATGTCTCTGACAGATACTATTCCAGGGATTGGCAGCAATGCGGTTGGTGGGTGTGGGCTGACGGGCTGCTCGCCTGCGCATCTTCCGTCGCATTTGGGTAAGATAAGTGAGCTGTTGAGACCAATACGGTTTGTACTGGTGGCGGAAGCCCCGAGGGATGGAGGCTTTCATGGCATCTCGGATCTTCTTGGTAACCATGTGAACTGCAGCGTCTAGATCTAGAGTGTCAAACGGGATGGTGGAGAGGGAGTTAGTCAGCTCCTGATATTTGTTCCAGTTAGCCTTCTTCCAGGACCAGGAGGAAGTTTTCCGCAACCAAGGGCGAGGGCCATAGTTCCCATCCACAGAGAGCTGGAGGAGAAGCACGGAGTGGTCACTACCCAGGTGATCCAATACCTGGAGAGTCCATCAGGCTGGAAAACGATGGGATAGTAAGAAGTGATCCAGGCAAGTGGTGGTTCCAGTTCCTCGGTGCAATAAGGTTGGTTCCACTGGGGAATCGAGGAGGAGCGAGAACTGGTGGGAAGTGGAGAGGTCATGAAGCATGTGTCCAGCCAGGTTGGAACCACACGAATCCCACAGAGGGTGGTGGGCGTCAAAGTCACCACCAAGAATGATGTTGGGCCCCAGAGCATGTAGAAAGTTAGGGTCAA
Source organism: Sabatieria punctata (assembly GCA_030248155.1). Lineage (NCBI taxonomy): Eukaryota > Metazoa > Nematoda > Chromadorea > Araeolaimida > Comesomatidae > Sabatieria > Sabatieria punctata. The sequence continues at coordinate 29,930 of JASANB010001297.1, forward strand.
AGTGCTTGTTAGATGGGGGTTGTAGATATTCACAAGGTGGAAAGTGTGGGTTTGGAAATAGAGTTTCACGATCTGGTACTCTGTAAGGTCCTCACCAACTGCATCAAGGGGGGTGGCCTCAACTGGGTGAGCAAGCTTGATCAAAGTAACCAGTCCACCACCAGACTGTGCCATACAGGGGAGGTGAAAGGTTTGATATCCAGGAAATCGGGGGAGCCGCTGGTCAGGCAGTCGTACTTCCTGGAGAAAAGCCACATCGATATTCCATTCTTTGAGTCGATGTCGAAGCTCAGTGGCCCTATGGCGAAGACTGGAACAATTCCAGGTGATAATATTCAAACTAGAAGGCATCTTTCAGCTGAAAGAGATAAACTATGTACGTAGGGGGGAAGGTAGTCATTCACTCAGGATGTGATGAGGCAAGCATGGCTGCAAGATCTTCAGCACTCTATACCATACATCAATGTAGCGAATGTTGAAAGGGGCTTGCGGCGACCCTTGCGAGGTTGCTGGGACAGTTTATGCAGAAGGTAACTGCACACCACATACCCCAGAAGGTAAGTCCCCAGTGGCTTTGATCATATCCTGTGTGATGACGAGATAAGGGAAAGTATATATATGGCAAGTTGGTATGAAAGGTTATTGATTTGTTTTAGAATAAAGGGTGAGTGGGCGTTAGCAGTAAAGCAGCTTTGGCTTGCAGGGCAAACCAAGCCTGCCTTACTCCCCCCTCCGCGGCGGGGACGCCCCCACTCGTGGGAGGGGACTACTGCTATATAGATACTCCTTGGGATACGTAAGACAACAATTAGCTCAGAAAATATCTTGCGGGTTACCGGTGACCACGTTTGGGTACTTAAGGCAACAATTAGCTCCCGGAACGGTCACTCCTAACCCACCACCCTTGACTATGTCAGCCCTTTGTTTCAACATATTCGGCAGTCAACCGATCTCTGCCGGTCCTCCAAAGTGTTCAGCCCGTATTCACCAAACGTGATAGGTAGTTCGTCTGGCTAAACTGACTAGATTTTGGGTATAACGTACTGGAACTATAACATTTTACCTAAAACATGATACATGTATTCACCAACCCTATAATGTTATAGGGTAGTGCGTTTTAGTTCAATAACGTTATAGGTGGGTTTTCTCAGTTAGTTCTAATCGGGTCTTTAGGCGATTTTCTGTAGCAAATGTTTCAAATGTGGCCGTGTGCTGTAGGTGTCGGCTAGATCTAAACGTGCGCCATGTGGCTGGCCGTTCTAAGCCTATCAAACGATTGCCGTGCCGTCTTTGTTTTCGGCTTGTGTGATGGCTTGACGCCTTCCTCTTGAGTTATGAAAAAGAGAGACGCGATCTTTGAACGCTAGTTACACACTCTACAAAGCAAATAGAATATCGCACTTGGTCTTATTCATTCACTCAGCTAGCAACGCTTGCGTTATGTCGTCATTCTCTCAGCCGCAAAGTGATCGTTTGGTTGAACTTGTTTCGGAGCGAATTTTGTATGTGTCGAATTCAAGCAATGAGGCTGAAGTGGCCAAAAAGCGCAGAGCGGCATGGCTGGAAATCCGTGAAATCCTCATATCCGAGTTTCCCGGCTTCTCTATCTCCCTTGAAGCAGTGAAGCGTCGTTGGCAAAACATCAAGAGTAGCGCGAAGTCAAAATCAGCTGAGAACAACAAATCTGCACGGTTGACCGGTGGGGGGCCACCGACAACAGACTATACGAACACAGAGAGCAAGGTTTTGGATGTCTTGGGTGACACAAAAGCCTTCACGGGAGAGCCAACCTATGTCGAAACTCCCATCTCTGCCCCCGACTGCAAGGAAAACGACCCAACTGAAGCGAAAGATCGACCACCTTCGGCGACTGGTGGCATTTTTCGCGTTGAGACCGCGGTCTACAAACCACCGAAACCAAAACGAATCAAAGTTGAGACCCTGCGAGCAACCTCTGAGGATGTGCTGGAACTGCAGAAAAAAGTGCTGGAGCGGCAGCTGCAGAATGCCGAGCTACAGACGTCCGTTTTGACGAAAATGGACGCGCTTTTGGACAAAATCGGTGTTGCTCAGTTCGGCAGTGCCCTTGCTTCATGCACCGACCCGTCCCCCTCTCCTTCCATCCCTCTTTCTGCAACCCCAACCTACAGTCTCCGAGAGCGACAGTTTGGCGGACTTGGAAGCCCCTATATTCCCGTGATGGACACTCTGAATCGCACACCGAAGACCTACAAAGTAATGCACGTGTAACTGCTACAATACCATTTTTATCTGTTGAACACCGTGTTTACCAAATGATTTCTGTAAGTAACTTCTGTGTTTTGTCCATCATATCTTTGCACATCTGGTTGTTGGTAATTTTGTTGCACATCTTCTTCGGGTCCAAAATCAGGTAAAAGACGATCTTTTGCATAGTTATGAAGTGCAGCGCAAGCACCCACAACAAGAGTAACTTTCTCTGGTGCAAGTCGAACCTCTTGATGCAAAATACCCCATCTACGCTTCATTTGGCCAATACAGTTTTCAATTCGAACCCGGGTTCTCTTGTGGGCGGTATTGTATCGCTCCTCATTGTCATTAGACGGGTTATTGAAAGGGGTCATGAGCCAAGGTCGGCAAGGATAGCCGCTGTCTCCAAGCAAAATTCCCCTAAGCTGGTTTTGTTCGTAAGCGTCCCAAAGCCGAGACTGTCTAAGAACAAAAGAGTCATGCGAAGAGCCAGGCCAGCGCGCAACAACGTTAGTAAAACGATGACTACCATCACACACAACTTGCACGTTCAGAGAGTGGTAGCGTTTCCGGTTCACATAGTCGTTTTCGTTCTGAGTAGGTGCGATTATGCGCACATGAGTACCATCGATACACCCAACCACTCCGGGAAAACCAGCGATCGAGAAACAGTCATGCTGCGCTTTGCGAATTTGATCCTCAGTGGAAGGAAATCTGATGAAATTACCGATTCTGTTGTTGATTGCGCGCAAAAACTGATCCAAAATTCGGCAAACACTGGCCTGGCTGATGCCAAAGGTGTCACCGACAACTTGCTGATAGGAGTTGGATGCAAGGTAGCACAGAGCGACGCAAACTTGAACTTCTGGAGAAATAGGGCGGTTTCGATTGCTCTCAACAGCCAAATCAACTCGCAAAACATCAGCCAAATGCTCAATGGAAGGGCGATCGAGCCGAAAACGCTTGTAGAGTTGATAGTCCGTTAGGTCCTCTAATGGGCTGTAGATGTCGCGATACACTGGGCGGGCATTAAGGTTGAAAATTGGCACCAAATCGGCCATTTCGCAGCACGCTGAGAGAAAGAAAAAGACCAACTAGCCGCTACCTAGGGCGTTCGAGAGCACTCTAGCCAATCTATAACGTTCTACTCCCTAGTACATTATACCTGTTTGGTTGGTGAATACGAGTAAACGGTTTAGGTGGTACTTGAAACCTATAACGCGCTAGGTAAGACGCACTAGCTAGCGCATATAATGTTTGGTGAATACGGCCTCAAAACCCAAAACAGCATGTCACTTGTCAAAGACGCCAGCTTCAAACTCGATGGTGTTGTCTGGAGATATCCAAAACACAAGGGTCGAAAGGCCATTCTGTCCTACTCGGCGGTATCGATAAGGTCGTTCAAATAGATTACGAGAGCTAGATGGCGAAGCGCAAGTACCACAGAGGAAGGCGCCTTTGGTATCGTGAAAATTATATGTTTCATCTCCATACATGTAACAGATCATCCGCCGATGGGGAGGGGGGTTGGGGGGTCTGGCGCCGGCCGGGAGGTCTGAGCCAAAATTTTGGGAGGGGGTAGGGCACTAAAAAACGCTCAAAAATCGAAAAAATCGCTATTTTTGGGCTAAAATGTGCTGTTTTGCAGGCGATTTTAGCAATTTTTATGTCTGAAATTGTAAAAAATTGCAAAAATTTGCTCAATAATTTATGTGCCAGAACAATCGGAGGGGGGTTCGGCGAAATCGTCTCGAGGGGGGCCGTCCGGGGGGTCTGGCTTAAGTCGGGTGGGGGGCAGGGCAGACCCCCTGTTACATGTATGTTCATCTCATCATTGCTGGAGTACTTGGGACAAACCTGCTGTGTTAAGGTGGGTTCACATAGTCGGTCGGCGTCGGCAGCGCGGCAACTCGGGAAATCGACCCCAATTTGAGTACACACATAAGCATGCAGCAGTTCACATAGTCTGTAGTGCGTCTGGAGCCGTTCCAGACGGCTAAAGACTTGCCGATGATTTGGCCAAATCCCAAATCGCCACGACGCGATTTACAACCTTTTATGGCCGCCAAGCGTTCCCGACCAATTAAAGAGTGCGCTGAGCATGCGGCCGGTTCACATAGGCGCGGTCGGTCGGGGATGGACAGGTGCTAATCAGACAGCGGCACTGGCCAGAACACTTGAGCAGCTGTAGATAAACCGGTTTAAGCAAAAAGCAGATAGTCGCGGCATGCATATTACTTTTCTCTGCGCTCTCTGTGAAATCGAGAGGCGAAAATCGAGGTGTCACCCTCTGAGCCAAAAGCACCGAAATCAAACTTGGGCTTTAGAATTCATAAAAATTTCGCAAAGATGTCTCCGTAGATAAATACACAACACTGCCGCAGCTTTACGACTGTTAGAGTTCATAGAACGGCCCATTCTGTCACCGGTACAACGCAAATGACTCAAATGCCTGTGCTCACTAGACTTTTGGGCCGTCAAAATACCGTAATTATAAGGTAAGGCCGGCCGGTTCCAGATGCCGACAAGAGACTATGTGAATTGCGCTTTAAGAGTGCTTGCCAAAAAAAGTCAGGCAAGCTCCCTTATGGGGGCGGCCGATGGAATTTTTTGACCCCCCATTTTTATTGGCTCATTTGAATTGCCCTATTATGAAACCCCAACAGCCGCGTCGGTTTCGCTCTGGCCGCACTCAAACCGGAGTAATGGTTTGAAGAAGGGTGCTGCGCCGGATCTCCCAGATTTGGCTCCTCCATGCTCTTTCAACTGCTGTCAAATTGGCAGCTTTCGAGATAGCGCCTCGAAATTGGACACGCTTATACAGATTTTCCCGCTCTTTCAAACGCAATAGAGCACAACTGAATACGATGAAAACTGCCAGATTCAGACACGATTTATTAAAGTTCGGGGGACCCGAAATAGACGTGTCTTTCAATTGAAAGAAGTGCCTATGTGGCAACGAGCTCCAGAGCTGATATTTTCAACATAAGTTGACCATGTAAGGATGTATCAAAACCTACAGGCAAACCCACCGATTCGGCTTTGTTTGGGAGCTGTGCAGCTTTGAACATGACCCTTTTGATCACGATTTTTAGGCATGACAAGCAAATGTAGATCAATTACTCTTTGTCGAAGCCACCTAGAGAGCTGTCACTTGCAACCCCTACTAAAACGGACATGCTCTTTCAGAATATCAGCTTCATTTGCCTGTGCAGTTCTTCAGTCCCAAGTAATTTTCACATTTTCATGTGTATGCTGAATCTGACCGAATTTCCGGTACCATCTAACTAGGCTGGTCACTACTCCTGTAGTTTCTGGTTAATCAAACTGAAATTTATCCCGATTGTGCAGAATTTCCGGCTCTTTCAATTGATTCACTCGCCGCATCAATCGGATGCTCAGTTCAAATGTTATATCTTATTGTTTACAAATACGTTTTCTGCAGTGCAACCCTGGGACACATCATCGATTAACTTTGCTCAAAAGTGCAAGGCTTTGTCTACACTTATATAAAACGCCAATTGGACACCAGCTTATATAGCACGACCACAACCGCTTTACCTTTAAGTAAATATTGTTGAATAAAATTTACATGCTATAGTACATTTAGCGGCTCCATACTAGCAAGAATTTATTGATAAAAGTAAGTGCACTGTAAGTGTATTATTTTGTTACATAGTATATTTCGAACGTTCAAACACTCAGTCATAACTGAGTTAAAAATAGCAGAAAGAATAATATAACATGGCAATTCATTTACACAGCTTCAAGACCGAGATATGCATAAAAAAACTACAACCACACGAGGTTGGGTACGTTGCGCTTTATGCAAAGAAGCGTAAGAAGATCATAGCAGGAAAGGCTTTTGTATAATTCTTTGTCGCATTTTCTTGCCCAGTTTTGCCCATACAAAGTTTTACTGAAGTTTGCTTCTACTTACAAAAGCAGATTTTAGCACTGCGCTTTATGAGAGTACTTAGCAACGCTTGACTCTAAGAGTAACGACAATGGCCTGACTTACCACCTCCAGTCATTACTGTGCCAGTTCTACCACCGCCGTAACACACGTCTTAATCGATGGCAGTTTATAGCTAACTGCAGCTTCTTGTGCACTTTAAGCATCAAGGGCGCAAGGTGTAACCAGCTCTAGAAAAAAAGTCACCAGAAAACATGGGCCAAAATCCTGCAGCGCTTAGGCTTGCATATTGCGCACGTTATAGGTGTACGAGATCTATTTAGCTTTTCTGTAAGAGTAGACAAAGCCTTGCACTTTTGAGCAAAGTTAATCGATGATGTGTCCCAGGGTTGCACTGCAGAAAACGTATTTGTAAACAATCAGATATAACATTTGAACTGAGCATCAGATTGATGCGGCGAGTGAATCAATTGAAAGAGCGGGAAATTCTGCACAATCGGGATAAATTTCAGGTTGATTAACCAGAAACTACAGGAGTAGTGACCAGCCTAGTTAGATGGTACCGGAAATTCGGTCAGATTCAGCATACACATGAAAATGTGAAAATTACTTGGGACTGAAGAACTGGACAGGTAAATAAAGGTGATATTCTGAAAGAGCATGTTCGTTTTAGTATGGGCTGCAAGTGACAGCTCTCTAGGTGCCTTCGACAAAGAGTAATTGATCTACATTTGCTTGTCATGCCTAAAAATCGTGATCGAAAGGGTCATCTTCAAAGCTGCACAGCTCCCAAACAAAGCCGAATCGGTGGGTTTGCCTGTAGGTTTTGATACATCCTTACATGGTCAGCTTATGTTGAAAATATCAGCTCTGGAGCTCGTTGCCACATAGGCACTTCTTTCAATTGAAAGACACGTCTATTTCGGGTCCCCCGAACTTTAATAAATCGCGTCTGAATCTGGCAGTTTTCATCGTATTCAGTTGTTCTCTATTGCGTTTGAAAGAGCGGGAAAATCTGTATAAGTGTGTCCAATTTCAAGGTGCTATCTCGAAAGCTGCCAATTTGACAGCAGTTGAAAGAGCATGGAGGAGCCAAATCTGGGAGATCCGGCGCAGCACCCTTCTTCAAACCATTACTCCGGTTTGAGTGCGGCCAGAGCGAAACCGACGCGGCTGTGGGGGTTTCATAATAGGGCAATTCAAATGAGCCAATAAAAATGTGGGGTCAAAAAATTCCATCGGCCGTCCACTGCCTGACTTTTTTTGGCAAGGACTCTTAACCCAGTTTTTCTCCACCGCTATACCGACGCTCGGCCCCGATATTTTGCCGATGGCGTTGCCGACGCCGACCGACTATGTGAACCCACCTTTAGCAGCACGGACCGCAGTGTATTGTAACGGCTCTAATCTCGGCGCTGCGCTGGCCTGGTCACCCGTTCGCTAGCGCGTAGAGACCTGCACGGGCCGACTTTTTGGCGGCCCGGCCCGGCCCGGATTTTTAAATTTTTAGATGGGCCCGGCCCGGCCCGGGGGTATTGGTAGGCCCGGCCCGGCAGTCTAAAATCTAGGCCCGGCCCGGCAAATTTTGACTTAAAATCGACTGCAAATGGTATCGTGACAACTTTTACTTGTATGTAGTGTTCCATCCATCGATATCAAAATTCGACGATATTCGATATTAGGATTATTATAGTTATACAGGAAAATCTGAGAATTTGAAAGAGTAGACTGCTCTTGCTGCTTATCAGTCAAGCACTGATGCAATCAGCGATCCAATATCAATTAAGTAGAGAATGGCAGAAAGCTAGTAGCCCTTCTGAAGCCCTTCAATATAAAGGTTGAACCCTCAGGCCGATGCCCCACCCTCATAGGCATAAATGAGCTCACACAAAATAGTGTATTTTAACTTATTTTAATAACAAATAAGCCAAAAATCTTAACTTCGCTCAGCTTATCTTAGCTTAACTTAAGTAAAAAATCGGACTTTTTGCTTACCATCCTTGCTGCGCTCATTTTGTTTGGCCAACTCATGCCTAACATTTGTTAAAATATTAGCTTGGCAGGGCCTCTGCACAAAAAGTTATAAAGATTTTTCGAAAAAATACGGAGTGGCATTTTGCGGAAATTTCGCAGTTTTCGGCGAATATCTCACTAGTCAGGTGTGATCTGGAAACGGGAGTACCAGAAAATGAAAGGCCATTGGAACAGCTACAAAGCCATATGCGAGTCGGGATCATAGCTTAAGAAACGAATGAAGGGCGATCGTTTGAATGGAGACTCTCAGACACGTGAAAATGAGCCTGAAAATTGCTGCAGACCCAACTTTGAGGGGGTGTAGTGCATACAACTTGCTAGCATGTACGGACGAATATTTTTAGTAAAGTCGCCAACAATGGTAGGCCCGGCCCGGCCCGGGAGTTCCAAATCTCTCTCAGGCCCGGCCCGGCCCGACAAATGCAGGTCTCTACTAGCGCGCGCGCTAAGGTCAGAGCTTGTGCCTAATGCGCCGGCCGGTGAGGAACCGATAAAACCGATGTTTACCAAAAACGCTAAATTAATAATCGCGATTTAAAAAACGCGTCAAATTTCAACACATCCTTGAATTTCTCACCCTTGCGATAAGCCTGGTGCAACAAAATATGTTCTCAGCCAATGCGGGCGTGCAGCAAGCGGCCGACGCAAGCAAAGTCAATTAAGAATAGCCGCCTATCGCTGACCAGCGGCCGCAAGCCGGCCGGCCGATTAACGGGACACGTAACCGACCAATACCAACCCAACCCATGCTATGCTAACAACAACCAGTTCGTAACACACAAAAAGTATTCAAAACAAATCATAATAAACGAAAAATATAAAATAAAAGAAAAAAGAAAACAACGACATAAAAATTCTGTTTTATCATAAGCGGTGATCGAAGGTATACGGTATCTCTCGTAGGGTGTACAACTAGGTCCACGTTGATTAATTAAATTATAATCATTAAAAAGATTAATTTCTGTTTTGGATCGGTTCCTGATCCAGTATCCTACCCCTAGGGATGCATCAGTACAGGGAACGCTCTGGAGTCGTATATGTATATAGTCACACGAAAGAAGAAAGTCAATTAATTGATACAGCTATGTATAGTCGATTTCTGACGTTCCCTGATATTCTCCCCATCCGCACCTAATCCCTGAGTTCCCCCAGTTATACTGACAACAGTTTGTTCTGACAAGTGACAACCTTGTATTCGTGTTGGAAAAGTTAAGTCGAAGTTAAAAAAGTTACACCTACCTACCTCTAACTCAAAAACCCAATTTTTGGTAATATTGAATCGGCGCGGTGCGGCTAGGCTGGAATGCAATTTAATAACAGCCGCTTGCGATGCGAAGGACTCTTCTATGGCGCACTTGGTGCCATTTTTTTATTTACGGGCAATAGTTTTATATAACTCGCGCTACAAGAAAAAGTTTATGCTAAAACGGCGATAGCATGACCGTATGCGATAAATTACGCAAAAAACCGAACTTGATTTCATGAAGAATTAGAGAAATTCTGGTTTTTGTTTTTATGTGAGCCGCGCAGTTTAGTATTTAGGATTTAATCGCACGTTCGAACGGGGACTGCTTTTCTGTGGCGCGATTTACGAAGATTCAACCCACTTGATTGTATAAAATCTACTAAAGTACATTTCAAAATAGAGTGCATTCTGTGTTTTTTTGCGAATAACTTTATGGAAGCGTCGGAGCGCTTTTTGCCTCATAACCAAAGTTGTAGAGGGGCCAGAGCTCTGTAGCTCTGTATTGTCGTGTAACCTAATCTGCGCAACGTTCCCTTGCAACTTGCAACGCTATTTTGCGCAAGGGGAAAAATCGCACGCACGCGCCGAAAGCCTCAACGCCCAAATGAGTCATCGCATACAGTATATTAGCTAAAGATCAAAACTGGGTCTGAATACAGAAAAATTACGAAGGAAAGCTCAAAAAAAGTGCCAAGTTTCGCTCATTTTTAATTTTAGTCTAGTCGATTATTTTGCCGAACAAAGGCGGCAGCCTGTTGTTTTGCATAGCTTCTTTAGTGACTGTATTGTTCTATGCAACTCGTTACCACCCAGTGCTGTACATTCGTCTAAGAATCAGTTTAAGGCTTTCTGTTTTTTTCAATCTGTAATTGACAACGGTTTTATTGTTATGTCTTACATAGTTTGTATACGGTAGTTTATGACTAACCTCACGGCCCTCGTTTTATCAAGTTGTTGGTGTTGGTCGTTGAGTAAACTTCATTCATTCATTCACCAACCACCCACCACTATTCCACGCGCAGACAGACACAGACTTTGACAAATGAATCTATTCAGCCTATAGAATGCAAATTTTGACTGATAACTTTAGCTTGCTCCAATTTGCACCTTGCCCGTTATACATGTTTTGTAGCATTGCTTATTGCATGTCAAAAACCATGACCCCTCATTATGTGTTGTTTTTTGATATGTGATGCGACCTACAATAAGTTTAGTCAACATAAATTTTCAGACTTTTCTCTAGTTCAGTGTAATACAAACTGCGTTTCAAAATCCGCCACTGGTTGTATCGCATGACAAAATGTTTGCTGCTAAACTATTGATTAGTGTTGGAAAGTCCGGGGTTAAAAAAATAAGTTCAGGTTCAAGTCAAGTCCAACATCGAAATTTCAGGTTCAAGTCCAGGTTCAAGTCCACCATCTAAAAAACCTGGACAATAGGTTCAGGTTCAAGTCCACTGATAATTTCAAGAATTGTTGAAATTTTGCACTGCTCGCAACTTTTCTGAGCTATTTAAGCCTGTCTACTAGTAATTAAAGACGAAAACCATATTTTATGGGGCAATAATAGGTTCGTTTTCTCGCATATTCAGTTTGAAAAATCGGTGTAAAAACAAGAAATCATGAAAATGTTGTGCAATCCAACCGAAAATTTGACAAATTTTGCCTAAATTTTCACTCAAATTTTGAACCTATTGAGTGAGTCCAGTAAAACGAAACAGGTTCAAGTCCGGCTGAAATAAAATAGGTTCAGGTTCAGGTTCAAGTACACAGATTTCAGGTTAAAAACCTATTAATAAGTCCAGGTTCAAGTCGGACTTGCCAACAGTACTATTGATCACTGTTCTCCTCCTCAGCCTGTGCACTCTGTTACTGGCTTAGGGTTAGCGATTGTTTGTTTACCACTTCAGTCGCAAATCCAGGATTTTGCAAAGGGGTGTAAAATTTTGAAGATGCCAGCTTAGCCTAGTCGGACTGCTGCCTAAGAGAAAAATTAGCGCTGATAATTAATCGCATTTAAAAGAAGGTATTCTGAGCACAAAAATTGACAGATTTAGTAGTCTAGATAGAGTTTTCATTGAGTTTCTTTTGTCCGTGTCCAAGGCGAGAAAATTATGAAAAATTAGCCTAGAACGCATTTGAATGCATTTCTGAGCATAGAATGTACAGTTAAAGTTGCTGTTGTTGTAACTTTTTCGGACCACTTAGGAGCAGCCAACTGCTGTACTGTACATCAGGAAGAGACACAAGGTCCGGTAGCCGCCTTAACAACAACCCTCCGGTTTGCTTTGAGTATGCATACAGTAGTCGTTTCTTTTATTTTTGTAAGATTTTTCCTTCCCTACATTCCTGGGTACGCAACTGTACCACTAGCACTAGCAGATTAGTAGGCATACTATAACTATAAGTTTATTCGCTAGTCAACACCAGAAATAGGTAAATCGAGGGCTGCGAATGTGGGAACATGACAGTGGCGTATCCAGGGGCAGGGTGTAGGGTGTGTACACCCCCCTTTGCGGTGGAGGTAGGAAGAAAAAGTCTGTCAAAAATATTAGAAACTAATGTATCAAAACTGTCTATTTTGTGCTCAGAATGCCTTTTAAATGAGTTTTTCAAGGCTAAATTTTCAAAATTTTCTCGCCCTGGTCGGGCAGAAGCCCAACCAGGCCATCATAAACTACTAAAACTTGTAATTTCTGTTAATTTTAAGCTCGGAATGTGTTTTAAACGCGTTTTTGAAGGCTAATTTTGCTAAATTTTCTTTCCCTGATTGGACAGCGGCCCAACCAGGCACTTTCAAAATTTTACACCCCCCCCTTTTCCAAAATCCTGGATACGCCACTGGAACATGACAACATATGGGTACCAAAATAATGGTCATCAAACAAACAACATACACACAAACCAAAAACTATTACAAGACAGCAACAATTCTATTGTTTCGCAAGTCAATAAAGAATTGATCGGAAAAACAGTGCCTGGAAAAGCACAAAAAATTGCTGTGCACACATAGTTACTATTAAGTGAATTCCAGATGCGAATAGATTCGTACAAAAACGTGTTAGTAGTAGCAGTAGTCATACATACGTCAAGCTATCGCTTTTCTTATTTTTTGGGTCCATGATTTTCTGCGATTTTTAGCGTTTTTTGTGCAACATTGAGCGGGGGATGACCTGTACATGTATACATTGTATGATAACCCCCACCTGCAAACCCTGTGCGCCTGGCGCACACCCCAACGATTCGCGTTTTTAAACTGTTCGCGCCGCGCGAATTGGCCGCGAACTGTTCGATATGAGTCATACACACGTTATAAGATGCCGGGCGAACTGTTCGAAACAATTCGCGCATGCGTAATTAGGCAAAATCCGAACTGTTGTGAACAATTCGCGCCAAACCCCGGTTTGCGCGATCGGGATAAGCATAGATATAGAAGTATTAGCATGCATTTCGCGAGAACGTCAGCTTACTTAACTATGGCCCAACCACGAATGATGACCATCGGCGCATATATGAAAAACCACCCCTCTAGAACCGCAGCTACTGTACACCCCCTCAAAGTTGGCTAGCCAGCCGTTGTTTGGCCCATTTTAATCGCTCTTACACCCTAAATTCAAACGTGTGTCACTTGCGCAATTCTAAACCAGCAACTTTCGCATGCGCACCAATCGACAGTTATTTCTAAGTACTTTAAATCCTCCACTCAAATATTTCCATATTCGGACCTGGTTTGCCAGATGTTTTCCGAAGGTCCGAAATGAACCAAAATGACTAAAATGCACCCTCGATTTTTTGCAAATATTCGTCCATAACTCCAGCCACAACAGCTCGGGATGGCTCGATCTTTCTTCAAAGTTACTTAATACCTGCCCAAACATAATCTATACAAACTGGTCAAAATCACTGGGTTTGTCCCTTTAAAGGTTTCCGAAAACATTTTGCTTAAATTAAAATTAGAGTAGTCTATCTAATGCATTTTGAGGCGCTAATCACGAATAGGAAGTCCTTTTGGTTAGACTCGGCCTGGATATATTCAAATCTAAAGTTCCGAGAATCAAAGTCCGTCTGGTGACCGCATCTTTTGATTGCAAGCGTCACGGTGCTGATAACTAGACCTATTCTGGGCCGGTGAGTTAAAAATACGTAACTTCATTTTTGCGTTTCTGGTTCGTGAGTTATGGCCATTTGAAAATCACTTTGAAAGTCAAAGGAAGTTTGAAAATCGGGTCGGTTCAGCGGAGAGACAAACTGAGTCATCCGATCGATCTGTCTGAGGGGCCAGTGACGTGGTGTGGCGTGTCAGCGCTGCGTAGCTATAAAACCAGCGCGGCTGGCAAAACCAAGTAGTCAGCCGTTTGTCTGCAGGCTCACTACGTATCTTTACGAAAGTTTAGTCCGTATTTCGCAATCGTTTTATCGTTATGGCGCAAAAGTCCACCCTTACTAAGTTCAAAGTAGCTCCTGTGGAGCAAGGAAAGACGGATTTGAAGGATGCCAGCTTGAAAGACGCATCAGACGTGGTCGAAGAGTATTGGAAAGAGAAATATCCGGAGCAAAATGCGCTTGAGTTTGAGGTAAAGAGAATTTCTTTAAATTCTTGGAGCTTTATAATCAAATTATCTATATACTAAAAACAGGAACGCAACAGGTTTGGCGTCGGATTCGTTAATCAATCATATTTTTTGCGACTTTTATTCAGTAACAATTGAAAACTTTAATGTTACACCTTGATTTTCAGGTTGGTTTTGCAAATCACGACCTCGTAACCTGTCCCAGCAAACGTCGCATGTCGCATAAGCATGGTTTTATAGCAGCCGTGCTGGCAGCCTACAACCACCACTTGCCTTTGATTCTGTCTCCTGACGATTTCTGGATGCTAATAGCTCTAGGGGTAGGTCAGTTTCTGGGCTCTGACCCTGAGATGGCCGAGAAATACCGGTATTCATTCGTGAGTCATGAGGGCCAAAAGACGCTGGTAGTGCGAGGTGAGAAGTATGGCATCAAACCCAAACACCCTGAGGCCAATGGAACCGGCTGGCCCGGCGCCATGCAGGAAATGACCGATCTGATAAAAATGGAAACGGCTACCAATATCGCAGACTTGATGAGAAAACCGTTTTCCACTACCGGTGCAGTGGAACGCATGGCTATGAACGTGACTCTGATGGAGACTATGAAAAACTACTTTTCCTACAAGGTTTTACTGGCTTGTGGAATACCGGAAGTCATTCTGGAGGGCACAGAGGACGATTATCTTTCCATTTTGGATAGAATCGACGACTTGGTCAAGATACTACCCGACTTTGTTGTGAGTTAGTTTTTGCTAAAGAGAGTAGTACTAGCGTTTCCGATCAAATTATAATTAAATAACAAATTAAATTGTTTTGGCCAAAATCACCAAGTAAATAGCAATTTAATAACAAATTAAAGTTCTCGCGATGGTTGTCAAACGAATTAAAATTATATTAAGTTTTGTAAAATTGGCCTAGAAATTTGACATAAATTTGATATGAATTTGATATAAATTCGCTTGGTTTGGTAGCTTCACTAACCAGTCTGGCTACAAAACAAGAAGTTCAGTCAAAAGATGACCTTGTTCATGCCTATAGCAAAGATAATGCACTCATTAAATGCTAATTTGTATACTATTTGTCGTCATCCGAAGAAAGGTCAAGTCATTTTGAATTGACACGACCCAGGTTTTGACCTATTTCCTCAGGAATTGAGGATTGAGTTCAGCAAATTTATATTTAATTTATATCAAATAACAAATTTGTATAAAATTAAATTTCAGAATTGGGGTACCAAGCAAATTAATAGCAAGTTATTTTCTTCTGAAGGCTGAGCAAGCAATTTAATAGTTATTTAATTTAAAAATAAATTTACTGGGAAACACTAAGTAGTACGTAACCGATTGAATTAGACTTCAGTAATCGTTTGGTCTATGCTTGATTTGGTATAAATTTCAGTGGTACCTGAAACGAGTTCGCGAGCACTTGGTCAAGGTGCACCAGAGCAAGACCGGTAAGGTGGACACGGACTGGTGGCGGACCATGGTCACTCACGTGCGGGAAGGCTCCGGGGGTCAAGTCCGGTTCACCGGGTGGCTGTCCGACTTCATCGCCTTTGTGCCCGGACATCCGGACTCCAAACTGGTTCCGTACCAAAAAGGCACTTGGAAGGAGATGGACTTTGCCGACTGCAACAAACCCGCCGTCACTCTCACCGACTTCATTCTTGAAGATCAGCTGTAAGTTAGTTTAGATTTTATACGTAAGACTACACTGTACTTGCCTTAGGCTAAGCCTAAGCCTGGCTAAAATCCGGGATTGGCGGGCAGCAGAACGACTAAACCCCTCAAGAGTGTTTGCTTAGGTAGAAGAGAACTGTTGTAGATACACATTCAAGACATACAACATGAAGTTGGTGGCCGGTTTTCTGGGTGTGGCCAGTGACAAAGAACGACAAGTGGTTCGGCCGGCTATTGGCTGGATGACCTACTACTGTGGAGAAGAACCACATACTAACTAAATACCTACATACTCTACATTCTTTCTTTATGCTTTGGTACAGTAAGGCTTACAGCTTGTATTTATTGTGTTTGACTCTACTGTTCCTAACTTCTTGTCTTGTTGCTTACTTTTACCGTGGTGAGCCTATTGTGATACCACCAAACCTGTATGGAATTCTGATGTGAACAAATTAGTTCTTATAAAGCTTTCAGTGATTTCGTATCATTCTCAAGGACCGAGGGTATGCCAAATCCGTTCATTCGCCAGCTGATATACAGTAGAACCTCCTCCATAATTGGGACACCTCCATATAAGAGACGTTTTTCGTTCACCGTGACCGCCCCATTCATGGAGGTTCCACTGTACTCTCAGTTTCAAGCCTGATGCCTGGACGCGCGATAAGTTACTGTAGTTTTGCGATGTTTGTTCGGTTCTCTTTGAATGCAAGTGAAGTTAGGCTAAAAGCGCAGAAATGCGAGCGTTCTAAACTACATAGGACCATACTGAGTGTAAGAATTTATCTGACTGTCAATAGAAGCACCAGTATAAGCATAGTTAGAATAGAACAGCTGAATCAGTGAATCATTAGTCATAGGCATCCACAAACGAAGGCACGCTCCGATATCTTTCAGGGGGATTTATGTTGGAGGCGGTTTTATCACAGGTTCGAGTCTGGGTCAGTCCGTCACTGGGGCCTTGGGTCGAATCAGCCGAGCTCCTCTTTGCCCTGCCGGCCACACGCTTGCTCTTCGTCTTTCTCTTCTGCAGTTGCTGTTGTGTTTTGTCTTTGTCAGATTTCGACTCGGTAGTGGTCATCGGAGAAGTGTCGGTGGCCATTGTACTGGTTACTTCTTGTGGTTGGGAGGTGGGAGTGAGCTTGGAGGTCGGGTAGGTGTTGCTGCTGCAGTGAGAGGTGGTGCTTTGGCTGCTTTTGCTGCCACTTGCATCGTTGGTGGATAGTTCGTCTCGGGCGCTTAGCACTGGAACTGGCGGTTTCTTCTGCTTGCTCTTAAACATGCCAACACAAGTCAGCACTAACACTGATAGACTGGTTAATAGAGAGAGTAAATTCACTGACACCACTAGTAAGAACATCGTACAAAAGAAGAATGAGAATAATCCAGCTGAACTTTCCAATTTGTAGAGTGTTTGTTTGCTTGGTGATAACAGTACCTGACAAATAGGAAATTTAATCAGAGTTGTGTTGTGTTTGTTTAGAGCAAAAATGCAGACAATCTTCAACAAATTTGGGAAATAATACTGAAAAACTGTAGTTCTGTTTACTGAAATAATTTGTTAATGAGGTCATGGACAATTAGTCTAAGAGTGGCTGCAGCTGCATAATTTCCTGCTATATACAGTATAGTGTTGTCATGTACGTAGTACAAAATACTACTTATACCGTCAAACGCCATCTGATCCCACACATTCGGCCGCTAATACGCTACTCACTCGTTTCAATTTTCATGCAATTTCATGACCAAGGCACCAGCAGCACAGTGCCCAAATTGTGTGATTGCTATACATATTTGGTAGTGGCACCACATGCCTCTCTCTTTACCCTCCCAAGTACCGCTACCAATAAAAGGCATTGTCGAGAGCCTGCCTGACTAAAAAGACTTGGTCTAAGAATTTATTATTGTCTGTCTACAAGAATCAGTATAAGCGTAATTAGAAAGAAGAGTTGAATCGATCAATCAAAAGTCATACTGGTCCATAAAGGAAGGAACGCTGCGCAGTCGGTCGCAGTTCTTGGTGGTGGCCGTTTTGTCATCTGTTCGGGACTGCGTCGACCTATCACTGGCCCCTTGGGTGTTATCTGCCGTGCTCCTCTTTCCCTTGCCGGCCACACGCTTACTCTTCGTCTTTCTCTTCTGTAGTTGTTGTGTGGGGGCTTTCACTTCTGATTTGGACTCGGTAGCGCTCATCGGGTATGTCTCGGTGGCCATTATTGTACTGGTCACTTCTTGTTGTTGGGAGGCCGGATTGAGTCTGGAGGTCGGGTGGTAGGTGGAGCTGCTGATACGGGAGGTAGTGGCATGGCTGCTCGCACTACGGCTTGCAACGCTGATGGATAGTTCGTCTTGGGCGCTTTCAACTGGGACTGTGGATTTGTTCGGCTTCTTCTTAAACAGGCCAAAACAAGTGAGCACTAAGACTGATAGACTGGTTAATACAGAGAGTAAATTCACTGACACCACTAGTAAGAACATCATACAAAACAAGAATGAGAATAGTCCAGCTCGACTTTCCCATTTGTGAGTCTTTGTTTTGCTTAGAACTTAATCAGGGTTGTGTTGTGATGCAGACAATTGTCAACAAATTGGGGAAATAACTGATAATTCGAAATGCAGTTACTGAAATAATTTTAATGAGGTCATGTATAATTACTCTAAGTGTGGCAGCAGCTGCATCATTTCCTGCCATATATACAGGGTCTGCCAAAAAAACAACCAGCAGAGTTTTTGCTGTAGCAACCGCAAATCTCAACCGATTTGAATGAATCCTTTTTTAAATGAAAGATAAATTAATTCTTGAAAGATTGATGTACCGTTTATTAAGATAGCGTGCTTAGTTCCTGAGATATTTGTCCTCAAAATCAAAACAGAGATTTTGGCAATGAACAAGAGTGATAAAGAACAATCCAGCAGATTTTTTACTTTTGCAACCATGAATCTGAACCGATTTGAATGAACCCTTTTTTAATGAAAGACTGATAAATTCTTCAAAGATTGGTGCAACTTTTATTGAGATGCACAGTTTAGTTCTTGAGATATTTGCCTTCTAAATCCAAACAGATTTTGGCAAAGAACAACAGCGATTCCGTTGCATTTCATAATGAAGCAGATTCCTACTGCTGGGGCTAAAGATACTTTAGTGTTGAAGTAAACCGAGTTTCTGTGTCACCTGTAAAGCCTCCAAGAGCCCTTAGCAGTAGCAGGAATCCGTTTTATTACGAAGTGCAGAATAATAAAAAAATCTCTCTTGTTCACTGCCAAAATCACTGTTTTGATTTTGAGAGCCAATATCTCAGGAGCTAGGCAGAGTACATTTATAAAAATTTCAGCAATCTTTTAAGAATTTATTTATCTTTCATCTAAAAAAGAATTCATTCAAATCGGCTGAGATTTGCGGTTGCTACAGTGAAAAATCTGCTGGGTTGTTTTTTTTTGGCACACCCTGTAGTTTTGTCATG
Source organism: Sabatieria punctata (assembly GCA_030248155.1). Taxonomy (NCBI): domain Eukaryota; kingdom Metazoa; phylum Nematoda; class Chromadorea; order Araeolaimida; family Comesomatidae; genus Sabatieria; species Sabatieria punctata. The sequence goes on from JASANB010001297.1 coordinate 49,062, forward strand.
TATGAAAAGTATTTGCGAGACTTCCTCAGTCTAAGTATTTATTATTGTTCGCTTACCAATATAAGAATAACAATTAGTTTGCCCGGTACTACACAGTTCAGTAACATAACAGCCAACAAATCAATCAATAATTGTAGAGCGAATAATAAGATGGAATACTGCGCAGACGAGAGTTTTTGTTGGTGGCGGTGCCTTCATCGGTGGGTAACTGTGTCGATCCGTCACTGGGCTTTTGGGTGGAATCGGCCTTGCTCCGTCTGGTCTTGCCCGCTAAGCGCTTGCTCTTTCTCTTTCTCTTCTGTAGTGGGAGTAGTGGTTGCATTGGGGTGAATGGTTTGTCCGAACTGGAGGTGGTGGTGGTTTGCGGAGCGGTCACGGTCTCGGTGCCGATTGTGCTGGCAACCGGTAGCTGTTTGGAGTCCGGAGTGAGTTTGGAGGTGGGGTGTGTGGCGCTGCTGTGGGCAGAGGTTTGGTTGATGATCAGACTTCCTCTGGCAGTGTTGGTGGTGGGCTGGTGTTCGGTAGTTTCCACTTTACTATTGGATCTCCTCTGGTACTTCTTCATCTTCTTTGTCAGGCCGCAACAACCGAACAACAGTAGTGATAGTGCGGCGAGCACACAGAATAAATTCACTGACAACACTAGTAGCAACATCGTATACAAAATAGAATGAATGAACGAACTGAATTTACATTTGTATGGTATTTGTAGGTAGCCTAAAGCTTCACTTATCATTTCCGCAGATCTACACTTACAGTATGGTATTCAAGCTTGGAATAGGTCTATAACAGTGCGTTCTGCTCTGATCAGCTTACAACTGGCAGCAGCAACTACTGTTGATTGCGTATAAACCCATACCGAAAAATGGGTGTTTTTGGGAATACCTACATAATAAATACCTACCGATTCCAGGTATTTTGATAAATACCCATACGTGGTATACCAATTATTTTACGAAATTAGGTATACCTGTACCTGTACCTGATTATCAGGTAGATTTGCAATACCCATCTGATACCTATCTGATACCTGATCGGGTACTTTTGAACTGTATCTACCTGATTTTGGGTATTCTTGGCATGAAACGGGTACAGGTATCAGGTACTTTTTCGTTTTCAAAAATAGCATCAAAAGACCAATTTGTTAATCAAAAAGAGTTTAGAACAGCTAACTCTTCAAATTTTTTTCGTCCTCATTGTGCAGTAGTACTCCAGGCCACTTCTGACTCCTAAAACTGTTAATTCCTGTTAAATTTACGCCCAAAATGCTTTTAAAAACCGCTTTTGGAGGCTAACTTTTGAAAATTTTCTTGCCGAACCATGGATCCTCAAAAATTCACCTTTTTTGGCAAATTCTAGGTAAGCCACTGAGTGGAGGCGAAAACACATTGATTTATATGAAACCTTACCACTGGCGAAAATCAACACAAGCGAAAATGGATCTGGAAAGCGATTCCGCATACCTGAGATAATTTTGAAAGCAAGTTTTCGGCGTTTTGTGCAACATATGTATAATGAAAAAATTTACATTTATAAATTAGTGTTTTTGTAATGAAAAATTCCTTAAATGACTGCAACCAAACTACTTTCCTTTGGAGCCCAGGTTGGCATTTTGAGCGATTTTTTGGCTAAAATCCAGATTTTAACTTTTTTCGACAAAATAAATAACTGATACCTAATACCTGATACCTGTATTTTTGAGAATTCCTACCTGTACCTGATACCTGATTGGGTATTTTTGAAATATGTACCTGTACCTGATACCTGACATTAGGTGCTTTCTCAATACCTGCCCACAGTAGTATGGCTATGCGGCCTAAACCACTAGTGTTTCCGATCAAATTAAAATTAAATAACAAAATTAAATTGTTTTGGTCAAAATCATAAAGTAAATAGCAATTTAATAACAAATTAAATTTTTCGCAATGACTGTCAAACAAATTAAAATTATATTAAATTTCGTAAAATTGACCTAGAAATTTGATATAAATTTGATATGAATTTGATATAAATTTGCTTCGTTTGGCAGCTTCGCTAACCAAAGTCTGGCTACAAAGCAACAAGTTCAGTCCAAAGATGACCTTGTTCATGTTTATAGCAAAGATATCAACTCATTAAATGCTAGTTTGTAGACCATTTGTCGCCACCTGAAGAAAGGTCAACTCATTTTGGACTGACACGACCCAGGTTTTGAGCTGTTTCCTCAGTAATTGAGTATTGATTTTAGCAAATTTATATTTAATTCATATCAAATAACAAATTTGTATCAAATTAAATTTCAGAATTTGGGTACCAAGCAAATTAATAGCAAGTTATTTTCTTCTAAAGGCTGGCCAAGCAATTTAATAGTTATTTAATTTCAAAATAAATTTACTCGGAAACACTATAAACCACTAAACCAAGCGTGCCGGCTGATATGCATGTCATAAAATGGACCGATTTGTGTGTACCTAGCAGAGACTGTAGTAGGTGTGACGGGAACCTGCAGATGCGTCCAATTAATAGGACAGGCTTTTTCAGGCGCAGTGAGTGACTGCATTTGCTAACAGAAGACAAGTCTCTACCGCCTGCAATTAGTACTAATGGTTGTTTTCGTTCTAGCAGCTCCACTGTACACCAAACCCTCCTTTCCTGTTGGCCTGCTCTTCTTGTTTCCACCAGTGTTATGCCTAGCTCAAATTTCTAAAACTCGGTAAGTATTCAGTAACTAAATCCAGATTTTTTGAAATTCAGTAAACTGGGTTTTTGAAAGAATACCCGGTAAGTACGGTACTCAGTAAGCAATTCAGTAAACTCGGTAAAACCTTCAAACTTCAGAAATATTCAATTTATCTGAAAATGTTTACCTGATATAGCTTTTAGCTACTAGAATCCTTTTTCAGTGCTGATTGATGAGTTTAAGATAATGTAGTTCGACTTTTCACAATTTTAATCATGTTTTGTGTTATTTCACATTATTTATTCTGCTAGTTGAATTGGCATGCATGGAAAGCCTTAAAATATGCACACTATATATACGTACATAGTGACTAGATGATGTGGCTTTAGATGAAAAGCTTGGCCAAATTGGTAGGTGAAGATTTGTTCTAATGCCGGAACAGTTGGTGTAGTGGTTTAGGCCGCGAAGCCACTGTTACTGTTGATTGGGTATACCGAACCCATACCGAAAATTGGGTATTTTTGGGAATACCTACCCAATAAATACCTACCGATCCGGCCGTCTTATCCGTGCCAATGAGGAATTGGGCGCGCCTCTTGGCCCATCTACACAGCCGTCCCCTGGGGCGTATGTCCTGGTGCAGCCAGTTTGTTATCGTTGCATGCTGATTGCTGCATCTGGGGCATGGGGCGTGTTGATTGTTCAGCCCCCGTGCCGGGTAGTCTTACCTGGTTAGTTACTAACAATACTAAACTTTTAAAAAAATACCTACCGGAGAGTGCTGTATTGGGTACCCGGGTACACTAACCAGCACTTAGCATTTTCCGCAACAAAAATCAGATCCTGTTAGTGTACCAGGTACACTAACTGGCACTTAGCGAAACCATGTTAAACTGCTTATTTTCACGATTTCTGAGCAAAAATGCAGTTTTCCGATCCATATTCCTGTTTCTGCCATGTAAATGAGAGTGGTTGGTCAAAGTTTTCATTCTTGTGAGGTTTGCGTCAGTAAAAACGATTGAAAATGAGCAAAAATATACGTAGACCTGCCTTAAAGGTACCGTAGTGTTGGAAATTTTTGACACCCATGACATAAAACCTGTTTCCAAATAGTGTACCCCGGGTACACAATCCGGCACTAAGTGCCAGTTAGTGTACCCCGGGTACGCTATCTGGAGGGGTACCCTATGCAGCACTCTCCGGTACCGATTCCAGCTATTTTAATAAATACCCATACCCGGTATACCGATTATTTTGGTAATACCCAGGTATTTGGGAATCGGTATTTTTATTCAGTTTAGTGCAATTTTCATCGAAAATTCCCTGCGATCTCGTTGTTTTCCTTGTAACTTGACATTTTTGCGCATGCATAAGTTCATTTTATTAGCGTTATCCTTCCTAAATGTCGAATTTGAAGGATTTTTGGTCCTCTGACCTACCCTCTGTCCCAACAAAGTTTCATTGTTGCTAGAAATCACTATGTAGTATTGTTTGGAGTAACTTCACACTGCTTATTTTATCAATCAAATCTGCATGTATCTACAGACATTGTACATTGATGTACAGTATTTCCTTTTGTCATTGTTCGTTAGGTCTCATTGACTGCATGCATGTACAATACATTGCAGACCTTAAAACTACAGTACTTATGGAGACATTTCTCTTAGCTCAGATAATTTATAGAATCGATTTTCACTTCAGTAAAACCAAAAATAATTTTAGACAATAGCTAAAACCTATAAACCCAATTGTTTTCGATGAATTTCCTAACCTCTGGCCTGGCAAATTGCCTAAATCCTTGCCCTTGAACCTTGGAAATTCAGTGTTTCGACATTTTTTCGAATACCTACCCATACCGAACCGATTCCTGGGTATGCCGAAAAATACCTACCCATACCCTTTTGTTACACACCGCCCAAAAAATCGTATCGGAAATCCGCCAAATCGGTATCGGCCGCCGATAAATTTATCGGGAAAAACTATCGGAAAACCGATAGACCTTTGGCGGGCATGGAAAAAAATGGACAAACCCTTCCGTCGATATTGGTATCAGTTTAACGCGCCGATTATTACACAAACGATAATATTATCGAAATTGGCCTATTTCCGATCCCAACTATCGGTATCGGATTTGGGGCAGCGGACATGTTTTGGGTGGCCGCCGCCCAAAACATGACGGCTCCTGTAGGAGCACGTGTGTGACAAAGGGATACCGAACCGATTCCTGAAAATCCCATACCTAAACAACAGTAGCCACTGTGTGCGTGCGCTGGCAGCCTACGCACGTTCATCCACTCGGCGGGACAAGTTTATTGTCGCAAAGAGTTGGTCGAGGGCACCAGCAGTCAGAGGTAAAAAAAGATTTGTTCTAATTTTCGCCATTTCCTCACAGTTCATCAGACTGATGCAAAAAAGTCAATCAAAATATAGCTAATAGTAGTAGATATAGTTTCTACTTCTATATTCTTCCCGTCTGATAGTCTATTTGCAATTCTGCCGCGCAAAGAAAGCTTAGGTTATGCAACAAGCAGTGAAAATTGCGCAAAATTGGCAAAAAATTGTGTGTTTTCGTCGTTAGCAGATCTATTAGCGAAAGAAAAACCGTATATTTTCTTGCACAGGTGCACAGCTACCTATTGTAGAAGCTTTTACTCAGTAAACAACTCAGTAAATTACCGAGTACTGAGTTTACCGAATTTTTTTATTGAGTAATACAAAGTTGAAACTCAGTATTGAGTAAGTAAAATTAAGAAAAATTCTTACCCGTAAGTAAGAGTACTTTAATTCAAAATAACTAAGTACCGAGTAACTTTTACTCAGTAAATTTACTGGGAACAACACTGACCATATACCCGAACCCGACTCAGTGGTTCATTTGTGGCCAGCGACCGATTAATCGATTGGCCATTTGGCCCTCTTTCAGATGCGACCGAAAGTTAAAGATTCGTCTCCGAAACTAAAGCTGGGAATGAAATGGATACCGTTTCCTACAACCTCTACATTACACTGAGTAAAAGCTACTGTTATTTTACTATAGTATAGTAAAACAAAAATTAGTAATACTAGTGGTATTTTACTAGTAGTAAAATAATAGTAAAAAGTAAAATTAGGAGTCAATAGTAAAGTAAAAATAAAATTAAATTAACGAAGACCGTCAATAGTAAAATGAAAATTTTACTACTATTTTACTAGTTTTTGGTTAATTCCAGCCAAATTCTTGATCAATTTTGCAATAAAAGATGTGTGGGCGCATTTTTTTCAGTCAAATTTCACACGTTTTTGTGTCTACAGTTGTGGAGAACTTCGCATCATGATCAAATTTAGCAAATATTTGGTCCAACATCAATTATTCACAATATCTTGACATCATTGATTCAAAATTCCACGTTATGACTAGTAAAACCGTAGTAAAATTGTAGTAAAATTGTAGTAAAATTAGTAGAATTATTAGTAAAACAAAAATTAGTAAAATCGGAGCTGCCTGGTAGTAAAACAAAAATAAAAATTAAATTGACAGGCTGAATTTGTAGTAAATTTAGTAAATAGTAAAATAAAAATCCACTAGTAAAATAACAGTAGTAAAAGCAGAGCAAAAGTTGTAGATCTCTTAAATATGCGGTCAAATGAGAGCAGTTCAATGAAATTGGTCTTGTCCGCCAGGATACCGATCGCAACCTGGGGATTCTGTGGTAATCTGCTGGTGGTTGCAACCTTCTGCAAGTATCGTAAACTGCGCACAGGGGGCTTGCAGTCGATCGGACTACTGGCTGCAGCCGACACTTTCTACTGCAAGTTCTTTTCTTACCACAGAGACGTCTGAAAACGTTTTTTAGCACACTTTATTCAATAAGAAGACCGAAAATCGCCATTTTTTGCTGCCAATTAGCGTTTAAGGAGCGACAAGCAAAACTTGACAGAAAGGGCGTCTATAAAGATGGCTTTCTCTTAATACCAGAAACGCCAAAGTCGGTTACAAACGACCATCTGCCGAATTTTCAACTAAAATTAGTGAGTCAGTTTGTCAGTACTGGAGCGGCTACTGGTAAAATAGTTGTATTTTTTTATTTAGTAGTGGGGGGTTCCAAAACTGTCTCGGGCAAAGGGATGAATGGGTTGTCCTTTCTAGCTAGTGAGTAACCCAGTACATGTATGAGCTGAGAGCATGCATTGGAGAGGGATGATCGGAGACCATCTTGTGGCCAGTCTCACTCTGTGGGCAACCAGTCTCAAACAATTGCTCATTCTAATTGGAACGGTGGTTGGGCTGCTGTCTCAGTGGACCGATACCTTGTGACGCAACCGGTGAATAGAACTGGACGATGCAGTCTGAATCAAGCATGCTGGAAGCTAGTGGTTAGACAGTGAAAGAAGGCCGATGCGTATGCGTAACGTACAAAAGGGGTTGCGCAATGGGCCGCGAGGCCTACTGTAATCGTAGGACTTTTGGTGCCCTGTCGCTGCCTATCTTATCTCATCTCCTCTATTTCTATTTATTTAGTGTGTGGTCATTTTATGTTCTATCAATTTCTGTTTAAATCCTAACTCTAAAAACATTTATCAGTTGTCTCTTGCTCGTGCTTTACAAGTACATGAAATCCATCCACAGCCAGTAGAGTATGTATGTATCCGGACATGGGCTGGCATTTCGGCTGAAGGGGCGGTAAATTTTCAAACCCTGAGGGGGCTGAGGGGATGGTAAACCAAGACGTCCGATTTTTTTTCTAAAATCAAGGACTTACTTTTTTTGCAAAAATGCAAAAATGAGTAAAAATAAGCTATCTGAACTCATTTGCATTTAATCTATAATAGGCATACTTTAATCGTGATTTTCTATACAAAATTCTTCCTAAAAATTTCTGAGATTGGTAGCCGCGGCCTCAGGGGGTAAGTCAACCCCTCAGCCACCTTTCCCTATGTCTGATTGTATCCAGATATTGAGATTTGGCTCAAGTTGGAGTTTCTGGTACATAAACGTTTTAACGAAAGTTTACTAATGTAATGAAAAACACAAAAATACATACACGTAATGTACTAAGCAGAACATATCTGAAAGTCTTTCCACTTTACAGTGAAACAGACAAAAATGCAGCATGCAAAGTCCGTATATTTGTTTCCTGTAATACGTACAGTAGTGATACATACACAGTATACAGTATTTGTGTGAAAAGTACACCACTGGGTACTGTACAGTATGTACAAAGAAGGACAAACTGTATTTGCAGAGTGAGAGGCCAGACTGTTTTTTTATGATCAACTCAACGCTGTAATTCGATTTGGCTTCAATTTATTACACAAATAACACAGTGTATCACTAATAACAAACACGATCCCTTTCCTATTGCATTAAGAGTCAGTCTCTGGACCAATCGAGTTTTAGTATTCAGACCCAAAATTGAAACTTTGGTCTAAAGAGCTGTAAGTTGGTACACTAATACATATCGATAGGTTATGTAACCACCGCAAAGGATTTCCCGATTCGACGCTCCACGCTCGAGATACAGCCGTCTGAAAATCGGCTCGCTTAACTATGGGACAAAAATTTCGAACTTGAATTTCTTTCCTGCTAAAACCAGTTGGGACCTAGAATTTGGAGATTTTACGTAACTTTTAGAGTACTTTAAGAATTTTTGGTCGGTTTTCGATTTTGACGAAAAAAATTTTTTTCGACCCCCTTCCCGCCCCCCTAGCTCGTCTGGAACCCCCCTATATGGGTTTTTTTATTTCAGATTATTGTAGCGCCATTTGTTGGCTACAGATCGGTGCCAAGCACGATAGCCCACGGCCCGGGGTTTTGGAGTAAATTGACTTCAAATGGCTGAAAATCGCATTTTTTTCCAGTTTTACTGTGGAACAAAATTTCGAACTTGAATTTCTTTCCTTCTAATAACAGTTGGGACCTAGAATTTGGGGGTTTTACGTAACTTTTAGAGTACTTTAAGAATTTTTGGTCGGTTTTCGATTATGACGAAAAAATATTTTTTCGACCCCCTTCCCGCCCCCCTAGCTCGTCTGGAGCCCCCCCTATGTGGGTAATTTTATTTCAGATTATTGTAGCGCCATTTGTTAGCTACAGATTGGTGCCAAGCACGATAGCCCACGGCCCGGGGTTTTGGAGTAAATTGACTTCAAATGGCTGAAAATCGCAAATTTTGTCCCATAGTAAAACTGGAAAAAATCTGATTTTCAGCCATTTGAAGTCAATTTACTCCAAAACCCCGGGTCGCGGGCTATCGTGCTTGGCACCAATCTGTAGCTAACAAATGGCGCTACAATAATCTGAAATAAAAAAACCCACATATGGGGGGTTCCAGACGAGCTAGGGGGGCGGGAAGGGGGTCGAAAAAAATTTTTTTCCTCAAAATCGAAAACCGACCCAAAATTCTTAAAGTACTCTAAAAGTTACGTAAAACCCCCAAATTCTAGGTCCCAACTGTTATTAGAAGGAAAGAAATTCAAGTTCGAAATTTTTGTCCCATAGTTAAGCGAGCCGATTTTCAGACGGCTGTATCTCGAGCGTGGAGCGTCGAATCGGGAAATCCTTTGCGGTGGTTACATAACCCATCGATATGTATTAGTGTACCAACTTACAGCTCTCTAGGCCAAAGTTTCAATTTTGGGTCTGAATAAGGCAAAGGGCCAAAACTCGATCAGTTCAGAGACTGACTCTTAAGAGTCAGTCTCTGAACCGATCGAGTCTTGGTCCTTTGCCATATTCAGACCCCAAAAATGAAACTTTGGCGTGGAGGGCTCAAAGTTGGAGGACTAATACGTATGGATAGGTTATATAACCACCGCAAAGGATGTCCCGATTCGACGCTCCACGCTCGAGATACGGCCTTCTGAAAATCGGTCCGCTTAACTATGGGACCAAAATTTCAAAATCGAATTTCTAGCGCACTAACCAGTGTTGGGACTTAAAAATTGGGGGTTTAGGGTAACTGTTAGAGTACTTTCAGAATCAATGGTTGGATTCCATCTTCAATGAAAAAAATTTTTTTCGACCCCCTTTGGAGCCCCCTAGCTTGTCTGGAACCCCCCTACACCGTTTTTTTATTTCAGAATATTGTAGCGCTATCAATTCCCTACAGTTTGGTATAAGCCACAATGACTGACCCGTGGAAGAAAGTGGTGAAATATGGCTCCAAAGTTGAAAAATCCTCACATTTTTAGTTTTGGTACTGCACCAAAATTTTCTGCTGGAGTTTCTAGCGCACTAATCAGTGTTGGGACTTAAAAATTGGGGGTTTAGGGTAACTTTTAGAGTGCTTTCAGAATCAACGGTCGAATTCCATTTTCAACGAAAAAAAATTTTTTTCGACCCCCTTTGGAGCTACCTAGCTCGTCTGGAACCCCCTACACCGTTTTTTTATTTCGGAATATTGTGGCGCTATCAATTCCCTACAGTTTGGTATAAGCCACATTGGCTGACCCGTAGAAGAAAGTGGTGAAATAAGGCATAAGAAACTCAAATTGGTAGGCTAGAAATTCCACCAGGAAAATTTGGTGCAGTACCAAAACTAAAAATTTGTGGATTTTTCAAGTTTGAAGCCATATTTCACCACTTTCTTCTACGGGTCAGCCACTGTGGCTTATACCAAACTGTAGGGAATTGATAGCTCTGCAATATTCTGAAATAAAAAAACGGTGTAGGGGGGTTCCAGACGAGCTAGGGGGCTCCAAAGGGGGTCGAAAAAAAATTTTTTTCGTTGAAAATGGAATTCGACCGTTGATTCTGAAAGCACTCTAAAAGTTACCCTAAACCCCCAATTTTTAAGTCCCAACACTGATTAGTGCGCTAGAAACTCCAGCAGAAAATTTTGGTGCAGTACCAAAACTAAAAATTTGAGGATTTTTCAACTTTGGAGCCATATTTCACCACTTTCTTCCACGGGTCAGTCATTGTGGCTTATACCAAACTGTAGGGAATTGATAGCGCTACAATATTCTGAAATAAAAAAAACGGTGTAGGGGGGGTTCCAGACAAGCTAGGGGGCTCCAAAAGGGGTCGAAAAAACTTTTTTTCATTGAAAATGGAATCCGACCTTGATTCTGAAAGTACTCTAAAAGTTACCCTAAACCCCCAATTTTTAAGTCCCAACACTGATTAGTGCCCTAGAAATTCGATTTTGAAATTTTGGTCCCATAGTTAAGCGGACCGATTTTCAGAAGGCCGTATCTCGAGCGTGGAGCGTCGAATCGGGATATCCTTTGCGGTGGTTATATAACCTATCCATACGTATTAGTCCTCCAACTTTGAGCCCTCCACGCCAAAGTTTCATTTTTGGGTCTGAATACTGAAACTCGATTGGCCAGAGACTGACTCTTAATTGCCAAGGTGGTTATTCTTTAAGTTAGCGCTGGTTTTTCCTTCACGTTTTCCAGGAACACACACTTTCCATTCACACACTCGCTTCTGAAGCACGGTGAATCTTGCTCAAAACCGGTGCAATTTCCGCCTTTCAGTATCTTGGACACGCATTTTCCAGTTGACTTAAAACAAAACAGATAATCAGAGGGACATCCCTGATTAGCACAAGTGGGAGATGGTTCATAGCCATAATATTTGTCGTAAACAGGGTCGGCCGAGAATGCTTGCAGATTGGTCAAAGGTGCAAACGGTTCCAAAGGACTTTGACCCTCGTGAAACTTGGTACAGGCCTGGTAATTAGGAGGGTACTGATTTGTTACTCCTGTTTTGGTGCGAAACTTGCTCCATAAATAGTCCGCAAAGGCGTGATGTAGGAAGAAGACAAAGTCCTGAGAGGCATAGTAAAAATCTTCCATTGAGCCGCCGACCCACTGATAGACTTTTCTGTTGCTTTGTTCGAAGGTCAAATCAACACAAGCCGTCAACTGTTTGTAGTCGGTTTTGCTGAGAACAAATTCGATATCCTCTTGCCTGAACAACTTTCCTTCTGGATGTTGCCCCATTTTCCGAGTTAAAAGAACTTTTTCGTCTCTTTCCGGAATGAAAAATTTCTTTCGAGCGAACGGCCCTGAGGTCACACGGCCTCTAGCATTGCCGAAAAATTTCGGGTGCCACAAGATACTGTGGGTGGGGTCGGGCAGAGCAGAGTCTAGAGTTGAATCCCAGTAAGGCAAACCGGCTGTTAAACCATGTTGTTCCAATCGCAGAGCTGTTTCAAATCTATAGAGAAACGTTTTACATATACTTCTTTCGCAAAAGTGTGGCAATCGCACCGTCGCACCGGTCACAGTCTAAAGCTTAGGCTCAAAGACCACGGTGCGACAGTGCGTCACAAATCTTACGTTCTCAGATATTCCCTGTGCCAAGGTAGAAATGCAGCACCGACATGAGCCCCGGGGGCTACCATTGGGTGTGACATTCTGACAATCAGGTCATACTTGCTCACTCCATCGATTAACTCTACTCTCAATTGTCGCAGTGCCAAATAGAACACTCTTCTCTCAGTCTCAGTCATCCTTCTGATTTCCTTTCTGGGAAGTGTTGAAGAGTTAAAATTGAAGTCTATTTTCAGACTGTCGAGGTATTTTCGTTGTTCGGAGGTGAAGTTTGGCTTGAAGGTATCGTTGCCAAAAATGACGTCATTGTAAGCTCTGACCTGCTGGCAGAAAAATTCCAACTGCTCGAAGCTGAATCGCAATCGCAAATGCGGGAACTTTCGGAAACAATCCCCTCCTCCAAGCCCGGGACCCAGGTAAGACAGGGAGTTTGGTTTGAAATCTTGGCAGCCGGCCAGATTTGCACAAATAACGACGAAATATAGAAACGCTTTCATGGTGTGTTTACAAACAAATGCAGCAGGATATGACACAGAGAAACGGCCGGCCACTTTGTGTGTGGGAGCCTTTACCTACATGATAATCGAGACGTAGGCAGGTTTAATGGCTGTATTATGTACTCGAATTACAACGTCACATCATAACGAGTTTGGCAGCACGGCTTTATAAAACCGCACCAGACTTTGCGGGCGGAGGCGGAAAATCGCCCGTTTCTGAGCTGTTTACTCCTATATTTGTCTTATTCAAAATCGCAGCGATTCTCTAGTGTCTGTAGTGAGTCACAAAAACGTTGTCACACATTTTGGGGTTTGGAACTTGTTTCGGGACTATGTGCTGCCGTAACGTTTTGTAACTCTACTGTATAAGTAGTAAATTGGTTCTGGGATACGTTCATCCACCACTGACAAAATGATGGCTATTAAAATAAGAACCACGAAAGTGTCACCGCAACGGACATCAGCTAATACAAGCTCCGTGTCAAACTGATATATTTATAGATAACGTAAAGGTTTGTCAAACAACCAGTTGTTGAATCAAATTCCGAGTTGAAAAAGGAATAATGTAGCTAAGTTTGTTATAGAAAACCAATATTCACAACGTGTTTTAGTAAAGTTGAGAAAGAAATACGTAGATAAAAACTTCTGAGGAGTCAATGTAATCGTTTAGCACTGTACCGTTCTGCCAATTGACTGACGTAACTTCTGTAGCAGATGGGGAACTGCATTCCACACTGGGCCAGCGACTGGTGCAACAGGTCGCTAGCCTTCATTTTCATATCTTCATCGCTCAGCGAATTCAACACCTCAATTTCTCTGGCTGTGCGCGCCAGACGTTCCATAGCCACGCGTGGAACATAGTCAACAACCCTCGCTTCGAATTGGTTCGTCCTACTGCCACTCCCACCATTGCCACTAGGAAACTGCAGAGTAGCACGGTTCTGAGGTGCATCTTGCAGATGAGCCTTGCTTGCCTACAGAACGTCAACGAAGGACTAATTTTATTGCTCTGAGCTACGGTTTCTGTCCTTGACGTACCTTCGTTCCCTTTAGAAACCTGCATGTGCACATAAATTCGATACTTATGTTCATAAACAACTCGAAAACATCCACTGCGTTCAATGTCATTGGTTTCATTTTCTGCCTGATCGTCATGTCACGATATTATTTTTGTTTCAATCACGTTTACACAGGGTGATTCATACATGGAGTGGAGGATAAAGGGGGACCGGTCGGAACCCCAAATTGGGTTTCTAAAATCATTCACAGATGATGAAAGTCCAGAGCAGTCGTTCTCGTTATCAACGTAAAGAAGCATTTCTTTGCAAATAGAGTAGTGAACCATTGCAATTTGTTAACGGAAGAACAGGTGGCTGCTCGTTCGGCAGGCGTATTTAAGGATAAACTAACAATTAGTAATCGAGGACTGCGGTTTGCGCAAGTGCACTGCCAGCAAACCGTCTTGCACTGGAACTTCTGGTTTTGTCCTGGTCGCCAATTTGCATATTTTTCTTACTAACAAGTTTTTCATGTGCAATAAACTTTCTTTCTTTCCTTCTTTCTAAAACCCGAATTTGGGTTTCTAAGCCTTAAAATAGGGTTACAGAAACCTAATTCTGGTTTCTGGAGGCCCAAAATAGGCTTCTGGAACCATAGTTGGGTTTCCGACACTCTAAACAGGGTTTCGGATCATTTTGGTTTCAAATACTCTAAATTAGGGTTATAGAAATACATTTTAGCTGTATTATATCAAATAAAATAGGGTTTTTTCACTTATTAAAGAAAAAAATAGGCTTTTTTGCACGTTTTAAAGCAAAAATAGGGATTTTTGTGGTATTTTTTGCATTTCAGACAGATGTTTAATCGATTTTTAGTCCTCAAAACCCTGTTGTGAGCCAAAAAAAGGTCGCTGAAATCGACTTTTGCACACCAAAAAAGGTCGCTGAAAACCCCTTGAGCACAGTGCTGAAACCCTATTTTGGATCAGAAAAATTCCCCCCCCCCAGCCGACAACCCAGCTATAAATACGGGGTGATTCCCATATCTCGCCCCGCCCGGTTTCGAAAGTTCATAACTTTTGTTTGTGGGCCGAATCGGCTTCATGGATAAGATACGTGGACATACCTCTCATTTTACTGTTTCAAATTTTAACAGATTCCACATCATTAGTTATTCACTTTAACATGATCACCACTGTTTTCAATCACTTTCTGCAGCCGCTGGTGGTTCTCCAGCAGTGTTGCTTGAAAGACGAATTTTCCGAGTTTTGTCGCGCACACACACACTGACACTGCCCTCAAGTTTTAATTTAAATTCGCTCGAAAAGCCTTTGGAAACCGAATTTGACTTTTTCACTGCTAATGTTTAAAACCGAAACCCTCCTCGACCGCCCCCACGCCGGCCAGGACCTGTTACATGTATGAACATCGGAAAAAACAAACAAAAAATTTTGCGTTCATGCATACACAAAGCCTGTACACATACAAATATACATACATATCAATATCACAATATTGTACGTCACATCACACTATATCTTCAATAACAATTTCATCGACGGGAGGCGCCTGTTTGGTGGAGAACTTTGTCAGCACTCCGGATTTCATATTTGGCTTATTTTTCTTCTTTCCAAGTAGTTTTAGCACGTTTTGCTGCATTTGGCTGTTAAAACAGAAATATATGCTTGGGTTGCAGGCGCAGTTGAGACTAAGTACCGTCATAAAAAGCATGGCAGCATATTGCGGCTGAATAAATTTGGGCAACAAAAACAAGGTAAAACTTAGCCACAACATGCCGCAGATTATTGCTGATTGGACGAAAATCATCAGCTCCGCCTTGTTCCGACGCTCCGCCTCCTTGCGATCGATGGCCTTTACCACTATGCTGTTTGAGCCGCATAGTTTCAAGTAAATAAACATGGCCGCATACATCAGTCCGATACAAGCAAGCAAACAAATAATCAACACGAAAAACTTGCCCAACATTTTCTGCCCCTGCGCAGAAGTGCAAAAATAATCATAGCGAAAATGAACGGTTTGAAATTTTTCGGACAATCGGCTATAAATTCGGTTAAGATCAGCCCACAAACTGAAAAGACCCAACAAAATGAAATCGGCCCGAAAACTGCCGGTTTCTCAAAGAAATTCGAGTAAACTGAAGGAAGTAAAAAGCAGCAAAAACGACTGAGCGCAATGTTGAAGCTAGAAAGTACTATAGCATAGAAGAAAAGAGAACTTAGCTTGCCCAAGTTATGCGCAGCTGAAATGTTGTACAAATGAGAGCCAAGCAAAGTTTCCGGCACAGCTACCACTACATTAACTAACATAAAACCAATATCTGCCACTGCTAAGCTGCCTATTAAGCTGTAGAAGGAATGTTGAAAGTCTTCACGGTACTTGATCACAGTGATAAAAGCGAGCAAATAGCTGGATAAACCAAATGAGTTCACAGCCAGGTACGAGAGACCGGCAAACATTCGAAAAGCTACAGTAGAGTTGGACATGTATGATTTATAGCCCAGACAACCTACGTATGAACCTGAGGCGACAACAGCTCACAGAAGCCGATTAGTCAAGTGGTGACTTAATTAGGTGACTTAATTAATTAGACAAGGCCCCGCGAAGCGAACTAATGCCTTTAGTCAATTACTCAAGATTACTCTATGTCCTCAAGTTCAAGATGGCCTTGCTCAGTACAGGCCGCTGTATGCTCTGTCGCTGTTTCGAAAAATGTACGGTGTTCCTATCTTCATCCAACTCGAACAATTTTAGTACCTTCTTCCTAACAGCACTATTAAAACAAAAGTAAATAGTAGGGTTTATACGGTACCAGTTTTGCAGTTCAGACAGATTTTTTGCCCGATTTTTAGTCCTCAAAACCCTGTTTTCAGCCCAAAAAAGTTGCTGAGACCCACTTTTTGGACATCAAAAGGTCGCTGAATTCAGTTGCCCGTTTTCAGGCATTTGAAACCAGCAGAAATTTGAAACAGTAAAATTCGAAGTATGTCCACGTATCATATCCAAAAATCAGCCAATTCGTTCCATAAAATGTTAGAACTTTCGAAACTGATGTGTATGGCGTCGCGTGTGTAGCCATAGCTGCGTCAGTCAGTGTTAAGCACACACCAATTGCTGTATGTATAGTCTACCGTAACCGTGTACGCGCCAAACACTGTAATTGTAGCGTTTAGGGCGCCGCGTGATCAGTTGCCCGCTCGCCTATTGTTCTCTCACTCTCTCCGTCTGGCTACCTGGCGAGCGGTCGTGTCAATTATTCTCCTGTTTATTAATTAATTGTTGGCAAGGTAAAAGTTGTTGTTGATCGGCTGCTACAGAAAGCAACAGCTACACCAAAAGCCCAACGACCAACGAATTAACTGGTGACGCAGGTGGGATTCGAACCCACGCGGGCAACGACCAACGAATTAACTGGCGACCAACGGTGGCATTCGGCAATCGCGGAAGAACGAAAAAAAGACGATTTCGAAAGGAGGACGACTTTCTTCACCTACTACCTACCTGGTGGTAGCTACATTCAGCTTGACAACGGACCAACGGTTGGTGTTCCCTACACTAACTTGCTGGAGGAGGCGCTGGTGATACTGTACTACATTGTATACCCACTTAATTACTGACTTATTAGCTCTGTGTTAGGGCGTTATTTCCCGTCACGTGTTTCTGTTGTGTTTATTTTATTTGTGTTCTTTCTGGCGATGAGCCAATATTACTACGCGTGTTCTAGAGTTCGGGCGCAAGGCCTGGCTCAGTTGTTGTTTCGCTGCCTACACTAATTGCAGTCTACTAACCGTTCTGGCTGAGTGCCAAGATAAACATGACAGATCTGCGAGTGTGTTTTGTGGCACAAGCGACAACCAGCTAGGACCGTCAGGTTCCTTATCTTTATTCTCTAATTACCGGTATCTCTAATTATTATTAATACTTCGGTAATCACTGCCCCAAGTGGCATAATCTTTTCTATCACTTTCACGGATTTCCTTCCTTTTGTAGTCTCGTGTCCTGTGCAGTACGCGTCTAATTCTGATTCCAGAGTGCTGTAGTTGTGACATCCAGGTCTAGCCCTGATCAATACTTTATCACTAAGTGCCACCTCCTTTTCTTCTTTCCTGCCGGAGGAGTCTGTACCTGCGATTTAGTCGCTTGCAGTGCACCGCTCGCGATCTAGTCGCGTGGTAGTGCTACGCTTGCGATCTAGTTGTCTACATGTCAAACGGCCACAAATCGTCTACCAACACCCGCGATGTCTACTAAATGACTACACATCCCAGCACTGCAACCCTACTGGCAAACAACAGATGACCAACCTCCTCTATGATGGCCACTCTGGGAGAGACTGTTCAACGCATTCCTAACTGGACTGGATGCAACCAGGGACAACACGGCGAAATTAACGGATAGAGAAAAGAACGATTTTCTCCTTTCGTTTTTGGGGACAGCTGCGCTGCCTCAATTCGCCAGTCACCCTGTCTTCAATGCCGATTCAGATGCCAGCTTTGAGGAATTTCTGACAGCCGCCCAGGAGACAGACATTCTACAGGCCAGTCCAACCCAGTGAGGGCACTGTTCAACTTCATGCAGCACTCACAAGGATCTACTGAGTCAGTCACTGATTACCTCCATGTACTCAGGACCCTCATCCAGCAGTGCTCATTCCCTGTCAATCAGGGAACCAGATGCATTGAGGAACGAACTCTGATCGACTACCTGCTCGCGATTCAGATGGTGCATGGACTACACAGTCGAGACACACAGGAGAAACTTCTCGCCCAGGACGCAGTGAATCTGGAGAAATTTACTCAACTTGCATTGGCAGATGAGAGCGCAAAGAAAGATGCTGCAAAGATGGCACCAGGATCATCGCAGATCAGCGCTGCCTCACACCAGAGGTACAGCTGGGGTAAGCGACCTAGCTCTGCTCAGGGCAAAGGACCCAAACCTAACCAGGTACGCCCCAGTGCCTCAGCCAACAGTCAGCCTACCAGCAAGAGAGCCTGCCGGCATTGTGGAGATCCATCTCACGCAGACAGCAAGGATTCCAGATGTTGCGCCAGAGGTCAGACCTGCAGCAACTGTGGCAAAAAGGGTCACTTCCAGCGAGTCTGTAGGAGCAACCCTAGCTCTACCTCGCGCCTTCATGCCAAGCAGCATTGTTGACTCACTCATCAGATGCGCAGCAATCACAAAAGGGTCGGAAGAGTGTCAATGCTTTGCACACTCATCCACCTTATTGTGAGGTTTACATCGCCTCTACTGATGAGATGACGCTCCTGCTGAACCACTGAATCTAAAGGTCGACACAGGCTTGGAATCACTCGCAACGAGTTCCATAAGCACTTCCGAGGGACAAGACTGCAAACGGCTGTCCCCATCATCAATTTCGACCAGTCTGAAGTGCCAATCAAAGGACAATTTCCTGCACAACTCTCATTGCAAGGATGGACTGTCAATCTGTCAGTGTATGTGTTTGGCGACTCCTGCAACAATACACTGGGCATGGACGCAATGCATGCTCTGGATCCAGTGCATATCACTATCCAGGCAAAGAGCAGCATTGTCCATGCAGTCACCCACTCCAGCTCACCAGAGGATGTCAACGATGGTGCTCCCACCAGGAGCGCGCCACCAGCAGATATCTCTGGGGTCTCTACTCCTAGGCTAGCAGGCAGGGATACTGAGACCTGGCAGAAAGCAGGACTGCTGCCACTACTACACAGCTTTCCCAAGCTCACCAGCGCAGACATCGTCACTTTTCCAGGATTCAAGCATCGAATCAGACTGAAACCTGATGCCAGGGTACCACCCACTCAACCAGTTCGCTCCATCCCACTGCGCTTCAGGCTAGCAGCTGAGAAGGCAGTTAAGGAAATGGAGGAACAGGGCATCTGGGAGAAGGTCGCGCACTCCGACTATGTGCATGGAATGGTCGTTGTGGCAAAAGCAGACGATCCTAATGCTGTATGCATCACTTCCAACCTGTCTCCACTCAACAAAAACGTGGATCCAGTGCTGTTTCCACTACCCAACATCCAGGATTTGCTGTACACACACCTCGCTGCTGCTACAGTCTTCAGCAAAATAGACCTGTGGAAGGCCTATTTCAACATCGAGCTTGATGATGAGTCTCAGTTGCTAACAACTACAGCGACACCCTGGGGCTACTATGCATACCGCAAGTTGCCCATGGGACTCAAGGATTCTGCAGCCATCTTCCAGAAGCTGGTTCACGAAATGCTTGCTGGAATTGCTGGATGCCAGCCCTACATCGACAACATCATTGTCTACAGCAGGACATGTGGGGACCATGACTGCACTCTGTGGCTGGTTCTACAGAAGTTGGATGATAAAAACCTTCGACTGAACCTCAGCAAGTGCACAGTTGCCTCACCCAGCATCTCATTTCTGGGCCATGTAATTGCCAATGGATGGGTCAGCCCGGATCCACACAAGTTGGACTCGATTCACAACATGGAACGGCCCCAGAACAAGCTGGACATACAGAGCTTTTTGGGTGTGATCAACTATCTGAGCAAGTTCATTCCTTGCCTGAGCGATGCCTCAGAACCGCTTCGTGTGCTCACCCGAGCAGACACGAAGTTCAAGTGGGAACAACCAGAGCAGGCTGCATTCGATCGACTCAAATCTCTGATCTGCAACCATGGAGGGCTCAAACTCAAGATGTTCAATCCAGAGAAACCAACCATCATGACTACAGATGCCTCTGCCTATGGTATTGGTGGAATGCTGTCTCAAGTGCACTGTGGCCAGGAGTACCCAATGGCATTTGGACACCACATGCTGGACCCCACCAAATGATGTTAGGACACCACAGAACAAGAAGCATTCGCTGCCACGTTCTTCTGCGAACACTGGGAGAAGTACCTGCTTGGCAGTCACTTCACACTGCGCATGGACCACCAGGCTCTGCAAGCTCTGCTGCATCATCAGACCAATCAACGTCATTCTCAAAAGTTCGAGTGTTGGGTCCATCGCCTCAACGTTTTTGACTATTCAGTTGAATTCGTGGCAGGACGCAAAAACTACATGGCAGATGCATTGTCAAGGCTGCAGAAGGTGCCGGACGTGCCTAGAGTCCACAGTACAACTCAGAAGGGATTTTCCATCGAGAAAATTGCTAAGGCTATGGACCAGGACCCTCAGCTGCAACTTGTGAAGCGTTTCTGCACCACAGGCTGGCCAGCTAAGCCTAAGCTGCCACCTCAACTCCTGTCAACAGTATACTACACTCTATGTGACAACCTCTCACTGGAGCATGGATATGTCGTCTGAGACAAAAGCCAGATTCTGGTTCTGACCTCACTGCAAACAGATCTGCTATCTATGGCTCACAAAGGACATCCAGGCATCATTGCGTTCAAACAGAAGCTCAGAGAGACCTACTGGTGGCCCGGAATGGCTACAGAGGCTGACCGTTTCGTCAGGAACTGTGGAAACTGTCTCAACTTGGCCAAGTCAGCACCCAAGCTGCACCTGCAGGGCCAACATCTGAACATGCCAAAGGAGGCATGGGAGGAACTCCCCATCAACATCACAGGGCCATTCGACAACGCCCCTGCTCACCAAAAGAATATCGTTGTGCTTGTGGACAACTACTCCAAGTTCCCAGAGATTCTGTGCACAAAGGACACCACTTCTAGCAGAATCATCCGCTGGCTCAAGGACATTTTCGCACGCTTTGGCAATCCAGCCAAACTAATCTCTGATAATGGGCCACAGTTTGTCAGCAACGACTTTCGAAACTTCCTGACAGAACGGGACATCATCCATGAGACAACACCAGAGTACACTCCCCAGCAGAATGCATTTGTTGAGGTCTTCAACCGATTCATCAAACACCACATTCAGATGTTCAGCTCTAGTCTACCGTGGGAAGAAGGCCTGCAGCGATCTCTTGCACACTTCCGCGCTACACCTCAAGAGGGCCAGGAGCTCAGCCCTGCGCAGAAGTTCTTCGGACGCCGACCTCGTTTGGGCTGGGAAGTCTATCGACAACCCTGAAAAACGGCTCAAAAAGAGGAAGAAGGGGAGGGGAGGACATGCAGTCGCGGCAGAAACAACAACAGTTGAGCCAACCTGCTACTAGCCACTCAGGGCAACTGTTTGCTGTCGGGCAGAAGGTGCACACCAAACGACCTCACACGCCTAAAGGACTGAGCCCCTGGAGCAACAAAGTGCTGACCATTGTGAAGGTGCTCGGCAGATTCAACTACTTGCTGTCTGATAATCAGAAGTGGAATGGGCGCAACATGCAACGCGTTGTTGACTGGCCAGGACTAACTGTTTATGAAGCTGAGGCCACTGCGCCAGAACCAGCCGAACCATGACCACAAGGACAACACCACCCACAGTGGAATCGTCAACCGCCAGACCGTCTTGGAGACTGGCATTACTACTGACTGACGGTTTCACTTCAAGAAGAAGGTGGTTGATGCGTATGGCATCGCGTGTGTAGCCATAGCTGCATCAGTCAGTGTTAAGCACACACCAATTGCTGTATAGTCTACCGTAACCGTGTATGCGCCATACACTGTAATTGTAGCGTTTAGGGCACTGCGTGATCAGTTGCCCACTCACCTATTGCTCTCTCACTCTCTCCATCTGGCTACCTGGCGAGCGGTCGTGTCAATTATTATCCTATTTATTAATTAATTGTTGGCAAGGTAAAAGTTGTTGTTGATCGGCTGCTACAGAAAGCAACAGCTACACCAAAAGCCCAACGAATTAGAAACGCTATGGGATGTGTGAATCACACTGTATTCGCATTTGTGATTGTAAAATCTGCTTTGTAATTGCAATTTGGTGAAATAGGCCCCAGGTGAACCAGTGGCATACGTGTACTAGGGGGTTTGGGGGTTAGCTTCCCTAGCTAGAAAGGCCAAACCCCCTCACCCCCTGGAGACAGTTAAGGGGATCCGATCCGATTTGCGGCCTGCGATCAGACTCGTAGGGCCCGACCGGATACAAATTTCTACCGGAGCCGGATCCGGATCCGGATATGCCCATTTCCGGATCGATCAACTTAAAAATTTTTTAGAATGCAATAAACCACATATATACATTTCTTTGTTCTATAACAGTTGTATTCCAAACAACATCTAATAATTGCAGTTCAAACTATGGTTGGATGATATCGGGTTTCTGCGATGCATGTAATATTGCATATATCATATGCATGCAAAAATGAGATATGTACAAATTTTTTGCATATTTGCATATTTTATCACCGCGGCTAGAAATTGATAACTGGACGCTTTCCAAGCATTTTCGAGTTTGGTCAGAATGTCTATGCAATCTTTAGCATTTATTAGGCATACCTATTTTACAGATCCAGACCTCATCTGGAAAAAAAACAGAAGGGGAAACACAGTTTGGCATGAAAGTTCAGCTCATTTCGTAATTTCTAGATAAAAATGGTTGACATCACAGACTTTTGGCTAAATTATTGTTTGCATGTTCAAATTTGTTCTCTCTAATGTGGCATACTTAGCCGACCTTTTGGTAGACCTGTCCTAGTTTTACAAACTAAAAAATTATGAATTTGAAAAACCTCAGTTGAGATTTCCATTCTTTGCGAGTTGAGTTTAGAGTCTCAAACCATTCATCTCCATTCTGCAACTAAAAAGAGACGCTTTGATCTCTGTAAAGTACAGATTTACAGTATAAACTTGCCTCAACAATAGTTCGTTTTTTATTTTAGATTTTTTATTTTTAATTAAATGAAAAATTAGCAAAAACGAGGCGACTATCCTAAACATAGAAATCCAGTCTGCTTGGCTGTTTTGTGATGTTCATTGTATCACATTAGAATTATTATAATTTTTGTTGAGTTTGTTTTGGCCAAGTACTAGCCTTCTGTAGCTTACTAGCTTGGAGTTATCCCCTTCCGAAATGAACTGACCCGAATTTTCAGATGTCAATTTTTAACGTAAATATTTCAAGAACCCTTCATCGGATCTTTGCCAAATTTTGCAAGTTAACCAATCTTTATATGGACTTAAGAACCTGAAGAGCTCAGCTTTTTCACAAAACCGGTTAAAATCTGGCGGATTTTTACTTTCAGTCAAGGTGAAAAATTAGCATTGTCAAAAATGAGGGTGTTATCCTTTGCACAGAAATCAGGGTTTTACGAACTACTGGGGTTATGGATTACAATCGCCTCAAGAAATTTCTAACAAGAATTCGGTCGAATGCAATATTTATGTTCAAAATACGTAAAAAATCACGTTTTCTCATCTGTGACTGATATCCGGCATATCCGGCAGGTAATATCCGGCCGGATCCGGATCCGGATCCGGATATCCGGTCGGGCCCTAGACTCGAGGTCCATTCCGCTACCCCCGTGGTTTCGTCATCTCGGACGTTTCCCTTCTTTCACTGCCAAGCCACTCAAGCCATGCTGTTGGGCGCCAGGTACTAAGAGAGCGCCTGGCGCATTGACGTCATTGCGCTGACAGCGTCCACCGCCGCCCGGCCAGAGCACTAAACCGGTATAGGCCTTGTTGTGTCGTCTCAGCCAGCACTTGACTTGACGTCATTGATCTTTCTCCAACGTGGCATGCTATAGGAGCGGCTTAGGTGCAATGGCAGATCCAGTTGGTTCCCATTTTATCTACTCGCTGTAACCAGCTTTCGGTGGCCTGGGTGGAGCATTGTGCCGACGACCAACTCTTTGCAGCAAGAAACTTTCCGCGCCGAGAGGATGAACCGCTACAACCGCTAGGGATGCAGGGGCCGCCCTGACTCAGAGGCAGCGAGCTACCCACTGAGCCAACGACTCGGCTCAGTTAAGGGGATGCCCCCGACCGAAAAATACAAGTACAAATAGTGGCTCCAGTACTAACAAACTAACTCAGAAATAAGCAATTTTTAGCTTTAAAAATTCGCTTGAAAAGCCTTTAGAAACCGAATTTGGCGTTTCCACTGCTGATGTTTAAGAGAAATCGGCGTTTTTGGAAGCCATTTTTATCGTTTTCTTGCTTGTTTTTAGCTCTAAAACTCTATTTGGCAGTGTAAAAAAGCGATTTTAAGCATCTCTACTGAAAAACCGTTCTAAAAACGCATTTCCATGCGTTCTGAAGCTTTTGAAATTTTGTACTCCCTCTGGGCGAAACCCCCCTCGACCCCCGCCCCCACCTGACGAAAAACTCAAGCCCCTCCCTCCTCCCGCCACGCCAGCCGTGACCTGTCACAAGAATGAACAGTGTAACTTAAAAACAAACAAAAAATTTTGCGTTCATGTATACACAAAGCCTGTACATACACATACACCTACATATCACACTATTGAACGTCACACTATATCTTCAATAACAATTTCATCGACCGGAGGCACCTGTTTGGTGGAGAATTTTGTCAGCACTCCAGTTTTCGTATTTGGCTTCTTTTTCTTCTTTCCAAGTAGTTTTAGCACGTTTTGCTGCATTTGGCTGTTAAAACAGAAATATATGCTTGGGTTGCAGTCGCAGTTGAGACTAAGTACCGTCATAAAAAGCATGGCAGCATATTGCGGTTGAATAAATTTGGGCAAAAAAAACAAGATAAAACTTAGCCACAACATGCCGCAGATTATTGCTGATTGGACGAAAATCATCAGCTCCGCCTTGGTCCGACGCTCTGCCTCCTTGCGATCGATGGCCTTCACCACTATACATACTGTTAGAGCCGCATACTTTCAAGTAAACAAACATGGCCGCATACATCAGTCCGATACAGGCAAGCACACAAATAATCAACGCGAAAAACTTTCCCAACATTTTCTCACCCTGCGCAGAAGTGCAAAAATAATCATAGCGAAAATGAACGGTTTGAAATTTTTTGGGACAATCGGCTATAAATTCCGTGAAAATCAGTCCACAAACTGACAAGATCCAACAAAATGAAATCGGCCCGAAAACTGCCGGTTTCTCAAAGAAATTCGAGTAAACTGAAGGAAGTATAAAGCAGCAAAAACGACTGAGCGCAATGTTGAAGCTAGAAAGTACTATAGCATAGAAGAAAAGAGAACTTAGCTTGCCCAAATTATGCGCAGCTGAAATGTTGTACAAATGAGAGCCAAGCAAAGTTTCCGGCACAGCTACCACTATATTTACTAACATAAAACCAATATCCGCCACTGCTAAGCTACCCACTAAGCTGTAGAAGGAATGTTGAAAGTCTTCACAGTACTTCATCACAGTGATAAAAGCGAGCAAATAGCTGGATAAACCAAATGAGTTCACAGCCAGGTACGAGAGACCGGCAAACATTCGAAAAGCTACAGTAGAGTTGGACATGTATGATTTATAGCCCAGACAACCTACGTGTGCACCTGAGGTGACAACAGCTTGCAGAAACCGAGTTAATCAAGCGGTGACTTAATTAATTAGGCAAGGCGCCTGAAGCGAACTAATGGCCTTATGTCTATGACAATGACAATGACTTAAGATTACTCTATGTCCTCAAGTTCAAGTTGGCCTTGCTGAGTACCACCGACCCGCTGTATGCTCGGTCGCTGTTTCGAAAAATATACGTTGTTCCTATCCTCGTCCAACTTGAACAGTTTTAGTACCTTCTTCCTAACCGTACTGTTAAAACAAAAGTAAATAAAAGGATTTATGGCTGAGTTGACGCTCAGAACGAACATAAAGATGGCGGCTGCAAACTGAGGCTCGATGAACTTCGGCAACAAAAACAAACCGAAAGACAGCCACAACATTCCGCAGATCAACGCTGATTGGACAACGATTCTCAGCTCCGCCCTTGCGCGCTGCTCCGCCTCCCGTTTATCGATCGCCCGCGCCACTATTGGGTTTTGACTTTGAGATTTGAGGTAAACAAATAAACTGAAATAGAGCAGACCTATGGCTCCTAGGATAAGCAAAATCGAACTGAAATATAGGGCCAGTAATTTTTGGCCTCGAACAGAGCTGCAAAAGTAATCATAGCGGAAGTAAAGAGTGTTGAACTTTTTCGGACATTTAGCCACAAATTCTGTGAATATCAGCGCAAAGCTTGAACAGACCCAACAGAAACAGATCGGAATTCGAACTCTGGAATGTTCGAAAAGAGAACAATGAACGGAGGGAAGCACAAAACAGCAAAAGCGTCCCAAGCAAATGTTGAAGCTAGATAAAACTGTAGCATAGAAAAATATCGAGCTCAGTTTTCCCAAATTAACCGCTACCACGCTGTCGTAAATTTGTCCCACTATCGTTTCCGGTACAGCCACCACTAAGTTGACCAGAATAAAGCCGACATCGGCGGCAGCCAAACTTGAAATCAACGCATAAAAAGAGTGTCGAAAATCTTTGCGAAACTTAACTAAAGCTGTCAGTAGAATTATGTAGGATAACAAGCCAAAGACGTTAGTGATCAAGAACCAGATCCCGACAAATATTCGGAAATTTACGCTTGGTTCGTACGTTCCGTTGCGCATCGTTTTGCAGACAATTCAGAGTTAGAGCTTTGAGTTAATAAGATAGAAGAGAAAGGAAAGATGAGGAATAATTACGGTCCTAGGTTTGCTGTTTTCTAGGCTCTACTAATGAACTTCCCGACTGCGAACTTGTAAAAATGCATTTTGACCTGATTGCTCCCTATGTTGAACTCAAAATGGCATAAAATTAAGTCTTTAATGCGTTTATCTGACAGGTGAAGCCCGAGTAACCCCTTGTCACTAAATACGTTGCAGTAGATCAGTTTCTCTGTTTTTCTGGTGTGCTGATTCCAATTGAAGCTGCTAACACATTGATGATTGTCAACAGAAATACTCCAATTACTACCAAGTTGTTCATCAAATCAGCGGTCTTGTGATTTTTGTCATCAGCGTCGTTTATATTGATTTTACCTATAAAAATATAGCCCTGTGGAACTTAGCACATACATATGTACAGTAGTGTACATACGACAGTCAGGCACTTTACGCCGTTTATGGTACTGGCAGGTACCGGAACAATATTCAATACATTCGGGGACTGTGGTGGTACCATATATGGTGCCACTAACCTAGGTACCGGTCCAGTACCATAAACGCAAAACGGCGTTAAGTGCCAGACTGTACGATTACGTAGTAGGCAGCATATAAAGCAACAAAGAAGAAAGAAAAAACTCACTGAGCCAAATCAATAAAACACCGACAATTATCTGTAAGACAATGGACGATATAAGCAGGACCATCATAAGTACATAAAAGTCGCTGTTCCACCCGGCCAGATAGACCGATTTCAATTGACTTGCGTTGATTATAAGTAAAGCCACATCAAGAAGTGCCTAA
>JASANB010001298.1:0-25599 GCA_030248155.1 Sabatieria punctata
ACAGTACCAGTTTGAATGGCGATGATAATTATTTATTGCTGTAGTACTAGCATCAAGACGCATTTAGACTGTATTACACGGCTACAATGAATGAAGCAGGCAACAATATTACAAAGCATGTAGATATTACAGAGGACATGACGTATACCAAATAGCATTTCTCTCCGATAGCTAGAGCACCTGTCTGTCACACAGAAGACGGACAATAAGACAGAAGGAAAGAGGAGGTGTAGAAACGAGTATAGCAGATAAAACGGTCAGCACTGCTTAGCAGGTGCCGATTTGAGTCTGCCGGAATCGGGCAGCTTCAAGTGGGTGGCTGCTCGACCGGCCGCCGACGCTGACTTGGCACTGCCTGTGCTAAGAGCTCCCGGACGCGTAGAACTGGAACAGCTCAACATCCGCTCAACCATGGTGCGCGCGTATCGAATGCGAGTACTGCAATGGACTTAACTAATACCTCTCTCTATCTATCTACAGGATACGGGCTGGCCAGGGGAGAGGGTTGACATGGGCAAGATTTTTGTTAGAAAGCTCCAAACCACTGGAACTGCCTTTTTAGCACGCTTTAATCAATGGTGGAAACCACTATAAAAATTGTGATTTTAAGCTGCCAAACAACAGTTTAGTTTTAGTGCTGAGATTACAGAAACCACTTCTAAAAAAACCGATTAATCTATTTTTTGCAATTAAGTTTTGCATAGAAAATTATGATAAAATCGGACTTTTCGGCTTACCATGCCTCAACCGCATCAGGATTTGAAAATTTACCAGCCCCTCCGCCAAAATGTTAGTCACCTGTCTAGGAGGAGGCCATACATGGGCCGGGGGTATACCCCTCCCCTCGGACGGCCATACCGGGACTAGGGATGGGACCGGTATAAAAATACCGTATACCGTATAGCATTTTCGACACCGTATAATACCGTATAGTATGCTGCAAACGCTTTAAAACACCCAGTTACGCTAGTATATGGATAGTTCGCCTAGTTCTGGTAAAAAAAACATAACTTATTTTTTGTGGTCGGCCTGTCCTGTGAAAAAAAAAAACACGGCTATTTTTTATTGTGATCTGTTTTGTTTACCTACTATTAGTAAGTAGTACTGTCTGTTTATTTAAAGATTTGAATCTGAACCGATAATATATTGAATTTATTTTAAATTATGCCTATTGTAAATATTGTATGTAAACTGTATTTTGGTTGGCAGATTTGTTCACCTCAAGTTAGTGAAATGCTAACCAAAAATATGTTGATTTTATTCAAAAGCAAAATTGCAGGTTTCTCAACATTTTACAAGTACTTGTAATATCACATTTTCCATTTCTAGGAAGCAAAAAAAAAACTGCCAAAAAGGTAGATTTTTGTGTTTTTCTAACCGATAACATGGCTTACAAAACCAAAAAAACAGCACTGGAACCTTTAAAAGCGCGAAAATGACATGAATTTACTGCAAAAATCTTGCTGATTCAGTTTTAACGACTATACGGTATTATACGGTATAAAAAATACCGTATACCGTATAATACCGTATAGCCAAAAATACCGTATAATACCGTATACCGGTCCCATCCCTAACCGGGACGCCCCCAAGGTCTCCAACCTCCCCTACCCCCACTCCGGATTTTTCAGACCCATGTATGGAGAAGGCGTCCCTAAACTGTCTAGGGGAGGGGTATGGCCTCTCTAGCTAAGGTGTAATTGTTAACCCCAAATGTATGTATCTAATTGAGACAAGTATAAGCTGAGGTTAAAGTAAGAAACTGACAACAATTCCTTGCTGCAGCCGTGTTTCTCGAGCAGAGAGAATCTGTAGGTGTTGAACTGTTTGTTCTCTCCGATGAAAGTGACCGCGCCCATAAACGGACACAGAATCAGCTTGGTGTGGTCTCCGAAGAAGTTTATCTGAAAGCTGTGTATGAATGGTGGCAGAGTACACAGCCTATAATACCTGTAGAGCGCCGTTGGCCAAATGCAGAATGATGGCCGAGCGGGTTCTGAACCAGGTACGCAGACAGGGCAGACGCAACAGTTCGTCGCCCTCCTTTGGGGCCATCTCAGCTCCCGCCTAAACACGGGATACGATCAGTTCGCCGAAATCACTTCGCCGAAAATCGGTTCGCCGAAGAAGTTTCGCCGAAGGTTCAGTTCGCCGAAGGTTCAGTTCGCCGAAAATCAGTTCGCCGAATGATCGGTTCGCCGAAGATTCTAGGAAAATAGGCCCCCAGTCTGAAAAGTACGCTTTTTTTGGTCGATAACAGGTATGTCCGGTGTTGTATTGTGTGAGCAACCTCAACCGTCTTTATGCGGGTCTACGACCCGCTACTTTTCTTAAGATCTATGGTACGTACCTACTGTACGTACGTATACAGGACTAGATTAGATTGGAACGGGCCATCATCAATCGGCCAACAGATCAATAACCGGCTCCTTTCTACACAGCGCAATGATTCAGACTCAAATCAAAACTGTTCCTTGAATCCAATCGAAGATTTATGCTTAGGGTGTGCCAAAAAAACAACCCAGCAGGGTTTTTGCTGTAGCAACCGCAAATCGCAACCGATTTGAATGAATCCTTTTTTAAATGAAAGATAAGTAAATTCTTGAAAGATTGATGCACCGTTTATTAAGATAGCCTGCTTACTTCCGGAGATATTTGTCCTCAAAATCAAAACAGAGATTTTGGCAATGAACAAGAGTCATATCATAAAGAACAACCCAGCAGATTTTTTACTTTTGCAACCATGAATCTGAACCGATTTGAATGAATCCTTTTTTGAATGAAAGACTGATTTCATTTTCCTGCAAGTAATTTTTTGAGCAAATGTTCGTGATATTTTAAACTGAAATTGCTAAAATCAACTGTAATACAGTACTTTTTATAGCTGTATTTAAGTCCAAATTAGCGATTTTTAGACCAAAATTGCGATCTTTTACAACGTCAAAAGAACATCGTTTGCTACAATGGGAAGAGGAGCCTGTCTGCGGACTGCGCCCACATTTTGGATTATCTGTCGAACGCAACACGTTCACATCACGATCACTCATTACGTTTTAAGTGGCACAGAAACTACAGACGAGAAGAATTCAATCGCGCACTTTACTTCCAAGCTGTTGGTTTTGTTTTCAGCTACTGTTGTTTGTGTATACACATACACATTTACCATACACAAAAATACACTGTTTTTTCAATGTGTATACACATACACATTGAAAATTCAAATACACATTACCATACACAAACACTACTCGAAATGTGTATTTTTGTGTATGTGTATTTATCAGGAAAAGTCGATAAAATTTCGAACAGAATCGTAAAATTTCGATGTTTTTGCAGCAGTAATAAATGGTAGATATCCTGATAAAGTCTTCAAATGGCCTAAGTAACTCGATTTCAAAGCTATCCAAGGTTTTAAGCAGCAGACATTCAGAGATTTGATTTTGCTAGCATTTCTGACTGAAAATCTACCAAAAAATTTGCATTTTCAGTACAATACACATACACAAATATACACAAAAATACACATTCTTTTGTTGAATGTGTATACACAAATTACCATACACATTTGACAGTAAATGTGTATACACATACACAAACGGAAAATCCAATACCAAACAACAGTATTTTCAGCTGATCACTACCAATTAATCAAAGTGGTTTGAAGCCAAAATTATCCTTCCTTTCGCCGAGTCTCACAATTCGGGTTCTGCGATTTTCAACCCAACAGCAAATAGTACAGGCGAAAAGCCCAAAAAAACGGAGTAAATTGCACGGTCTTTCAGTTTGGTAGCAATTGAGGTTACGAATTGCAATTTTAAACAATGACTCAGCTACAGTACCAGTTTGAATGGCGATGATAATTATTTATTGCTGTAGTACTAGCACAAAGACGCATTTAGACTGTATTACACGGCTACAATGAATGAAGCAGGCAACAATATTACAAAGCATGTAGATATTACAGAGACACACGTATACCAAATAGCATTTCTCTCACGACAGCTAGAGCACCTGTCTGTCACACAGAAGACGGCAATAATACAGAAAGGAGAGGAGGAGTAGAAACGAGTATAGCAGATAAAACGGTCAGCACTGCTTAGCAGGTGCCGATTTGAGTCTGCCGGAATCGGGCAGCTTCAAGTGGGTGGCTGCTCGACCGGCCGCCGACGCTGACTTGGCACTGCCTGTGCTAAGAGCTCCCGGACGCGTAGAACTGGAACAGCTCAACATCCGCTCAACCATGGTGCGCGCGTATCGAATGCGAGTACTGCAATGGACTTAACTAATACCTCTCTCTATCTATCTACAGGATACGGGCTGGCCAGGGGAGAGGGTTGACATGGGCAAGATTTTTGTTAGAAAGCTCCAAACCACTGGAACTGCCTTTTTAGCACGCTTTAATCAATGGTGGAAACCACTATAAAAATTGTGATTTTAAGCTGCCAAACAACAGTTTAGTTTTAGTGCTGAGATTACAGAAACCACTTCTAAAAAAACCGATTAATCTATTTTTTGCAATTAAGTTTTGCATAGAAAATTATGATAAAATCGGACTTTTCGGCTTACCATGCCTCAACCGCATCAGGATTTGAAAATTTACCAGCCCCTCCGCCAAAATGTTAGTCACCTGTCTAGGAGGAGGCCATACATGGGCCGGGGGTATACCCCTCCCCTCGGACGGCCATACCGGGACTAGGGATGGGACCGGTATAAAAATACCGTATACCGTATAGCATTTTCGACACCGTATAATACCGTATAGTATGCTGCAAACGCTTTAAAACACCCAGTTACGCTAGTATATGGATAGTTCGCCTAGTTCTGGTAAAAAAAACATAACTTATTTTTTGTGGTCGGCCTGTCCTGTGAAAAAAAAAACACGGCTATTTTTTATTGTGATCTGTTTTGTTTACCTACTATTAGTAAGTAGTACTGTCTGTTTATTTAAAGATTTGAATCTGAACCGATAATATATTGAATTTATTTTAAATTATGCCTATTGTAAATATTGTATGTAAACTGTATTTTGGTTGGCAGATTTGTTCACCTCAAGTTAGTGAAATGCTAACCAAAAATATGTTGATTTTATTCAAAAGCAAAATTGCAGGTTTCTCAACATTTTACAAGTACTTGTAATATCACATTTTCCATTTCTAGGAAGCAAAAAAAAAACTGCCAAAAAGGTAGATTTTTGTGTTTTTCTAACCGATAACATGGCTTACAAAACCAAAAAAACAGCACTGGAACCTTTAAAAGCGCGAAAATGACATGAATTTACTGCAAAAATCTTGCTGATTCAGTTTTAACGACTATACGGTATTATACGGTATAAAAAATACCGTATACCGTATAATACCGTATAGCCAAAAATACCGTATAATACCGTATACCGGTCCCATCCCTAACCGGGACGCCCCCCAAGGTCTCCAACCTCCCCTACCCCCACTCCGGATTTTTCAGACCCATGTATGGAGAAGGCGTCCCTAAACTGTCTAGGGGAGGGGTATGGCCTCTCTAGCTAAGGTGTAATTGTTAACCCCAAATGTATGTATCTAATTGAGACAAGTATAAGCTGAGGTTAAAGTAAGAAACTGACAACAATTCCTTGCTGCAGCCGTGTTTCTCGAGCAGAGAGAATCTGTAGGTGTTGAACTGTTTGTTCTCTCCGATGAAAGTGACCGCGCCCATAAACGGACACAGAATCAGCTTGGTGTGGTCTCCGAAGAAGTTTATCTGAAAGCTGTGTATGAATGGTGGCAGAGTACACAGCCTATAATACCTGTAGAGCGCCGTTGGCCAAATGCAGAATGATGGCCGAGCGGGTTCTGAACCAGGTACGCAGACAGGGCAGACGCAACAGTTCGTCGCCCTCCTTTGGGGCCATCTCAGCTCCCGCCTAAACACGGGATACGATCAGTTCGCCGAAATCACTTCGCCGAAAATCGGTTCGCCGAAGAAGTTTCGCCGAAGGTTCAGTTCGCCGAAGGTTCAGTTCGCCGAAAATCAGTTCGCCGAATGATCGGTTCGCCGAAGATTCTAGGAAAATAGGCCCCCAGTCTGAAAAGTACGCTTTTTTAAGCTGAGAGAAAGTGAAGTGAAACCTAGGTGGCGCTGGTGACGTTCCTGGCCGGCCTGGCCCGCCATAATTGTTTGTGTCCATTGTTTGAAATGACCCGAGGGTATAACTACCCCTCCCCAGCAAATGACCCTGGTCGACCAGGTCACTCTGCTTGTAATAATCGGACGTTGTGTGGCTTAACTATGGCTGATGCGATTATTAGAACCAAGCGCCGGCGTCTGACCTTCCACCATGAGGGTCATGTGTACGTTGTGGACAGGAAAAACGACGATGGTACAACTGTCTACTGGAGATGCCAGCGGCGAGGCGATACTACAACCAAGACGCCATAACGTATCTTAGGGGCATCGCCCACAACCTCTCATACTAAGCACTAAGTCTGTTTCTCGTCTCGCTAACTGTGTGTTCATTGCCTTTCTCTAATGTGGTACTATTCGTGAACGCCATTTCCGTTATTATTGTATTGTATTGTCGCTTCTGTGAAGGCTGCTTGTTTGTGTACATTGGAGTTATTATTAGAGTCTATTGTCTATTAGAGTCTATTGTTTGTTACATTATTGGACTTATTATAGCTAACACTGGTTGCGTTAGGAATAAAAAACGGGCAGTGGTCAGCTACGGTTCTCAGACAGTTGCTGCAAACAATTATGTGGCCAGCCAGGAACGTCACGTTTCAGTTCACTCTCTGATGGTTAAGTCTGAATGAGAAAAATAGCCCCCCCGTCGCCGACAGGCCCTAACTTTAAGCTCTAGGTTCCCTAACTTTAAGCTCTAGTTTCGGACTAGGGTCAAGTTTAGGATTAGGCTTTGGAAGACCAGCTTAAAAAAGCGTAGTTTTCAGACTGGGGGCCTATTTTCCTAGAATCTTCGGCGAACCGATCATTCGGCGAACTGAACCTTCGGCGAAACTTTTTCGGCGAAACGATTTTCGGCGAAGTGATTTCGGCGAACTGAACCCAACCCCCTAAACACAACCACTTGCAGGAACAACTTTTGGCCCACAAAACACGAGGATACTAATTGGAATTCTGTAAAATTAGTCAGAAACAGTCATTTTAGCATAAAATTAGTTGTTGGCTCGAAAGATTTGCTCAAATTTAGAAGTATTTCACACAAAAACTTACTTGATTTCAAGAGTTTCTTCGCTGCAAGTTTTTCTATTCTATTCAATCATGCTAAAAGCGCATTCTGTTCTAGCATAAGAAACCTGAATAATTAGCAGACAAACTTCCAATTTAGACTCTACCTATTTGTGTGAAGCATGCGATTCAGATTCCAGAAAACGACATTCAAAAATTTTGTTTTACTGTTGACAACAATAATCTATCGAAATTCAGGGGTCATTATTGCAATAAAACCTGTCTCCAAATAGAGTGCCCGCGGGTACACTAATTCGCAGTAAGTGCCAAATTGTGCACCTCAGGTAGCAGGTACACTAGTAGCAGGGGGTACTCCATAGTTGTTAAAAATATTTTTAAGTCGTCTTTAAGGGGTCCAGTGCTAAAGCCCAAATAGCGTTTTAGAGCAAAAAAAAGCAAAAAACGACAAAAAGGGCGTCCAAAAACCCCGATTTCTCTTAAATACCAGCAGTGGAAACGTCAAATTAGGTTTACAAAGGCTTTTCAAGCGAATTTTAGGCAGGGCGGTAACCCCAAACCCCCTAGTACATGCATGTCAGTCAGGGTACATAAAATACAGGGGTGTACCTGAAATGATGCCATTTTCGACTGTTTACCAAGTAAGATGAAATTTAGAACCTACTGTAGGTGTCAAAATCCTTGCAATTTTAGCTTTTAACGTTTGGTGCACAGACTTGACTGAATCTTGAGAAACTCAAGACAACGTGAAATTTGGTAATTTCAATAACTACATACAGTACAGAACGATGTTAGCTTGAATTGTCTTAGAGTGCGAACTGGTATTGGGTATTGGGTGTATTGGGGTGTTTTCCAGGTATTGGGTATTGGGTTTTTTACCCCCCAATACCCAATACTAAATTGGGCAATTAAAAATAGAGAAAAATTGATGTTGACCTGAAAAATTGATCTAAAAAATCGAAAAAGTTGATTGATGATTTGGCTTAGTAAGCCGTTTTCGCGTTAAGGAGCCGTCCATAAACGACGTCGTTCCAAAATCCCGATTTTTTGGAGCCCCCCAAAATCTCCTTGCGTCGTTTCTAGGGGACCCCTCCCCTAAGACGACGTCGTTTTCGGTTTACCCTCCCCCCGATAAAAGTGCAGTACATACAGAACTGTCATGTTTTCTTGTTAGCAAACTGCGCAATCAATAGAATAACTCCCTACAACCACTCTGGGAAGCTTTTCCGCATTGTAGGAACCTTTGACAGAATGTACTTAAATTGAAAATAAATTACAATTAAAGTTCCCTAAAATTCCGAAAAAAGCGACGTCGTTCTTTGCTAACCTCTCCCACTCCCGGTGTGTCATCTACCGTCACATTTCAGCCGACCCCCTCCCCCTCTAGAATGTCATCGTTTATGGACAGCCTAATCAGCTAAACGTTAGTAGAATTTCCTAAAGTGTACACTTTTCTAAGCGCTAGACCAGTAATAAATTTCTCTATTCTTATCTAAAATATAAATGGTGGCATTTAATGTCACCGTAATGTACTAGCACCGTACCCATGGCTATTGCGGTGGTGCACACAATTTCCGGCCGAGGTAGGAAAAAATCGCCGTAAGTAAGAAACACGACTGAATTACGAAATATTAAGCCCCAAAACTGTTAATTTCTGCTAATTTTACGCCTAAAACGGCTTCTAAATGCTTTCTGAAAGGCTAATTTTTCAAAATTTTCTCGCCCTGCTTGGACAGCGGCCCAACCAGATTCGTAAAAAATTTTAATTGCAGTGCCAAAAATCTTGTGTACACAACTAGAATGTACCTGTCCACTGAAATGAAATTTTTGGCCCAGCTACGCAAGTATTGGGTATTGGGGGTCTCAGGTATTGGTATTGGGTATTGGGGTATTGGGTTTTTAGGTATTGTTCGCACTCTAATTGTCATCATACATATAAAGGTCATCCGCCGAAGTGGGAGGGGTTGGGGGTGGTCTGTGGCTGATGATTCAGCGATATCCATACTTTGAATAAAATAATTCTTTTTCGAAATGAGCGTCGAAAAAAGCCTTTGCAAAAAAGCCTAACCACACTAAGGCGGCGCGTACCTTGAGAAGGTGTTCGTGCATGTAGTTCCTGAAGTACTTGAGCAGAGTAACTTTCTTGTTCAGCTCGTTGGGAGTGGTGTGGATGGTGTAGA
Source organism: Sabatieria punctata (assembly GCA_030248155.1). Classification (NCBI taxonomy): domain Eukaryota; kingdom Metazoa; phylum Nematoda; class Chromadorea; order Araeolaimida; family Comesomatidae; genus Sabatieria; species Sabatieria punctata. Next base: position 9,357 of record JASANB010001298.1, read on the forward strand.
ACAACTCCTGATTGTCCTTCTGAATGTACTGCACTCGTCTGCAAGATTCTTATTCTTATACTGGTTAGATCATCTACAATACCAGAAAAACAAGCCAACATCTGCTCAAATGAGCCAAAAAATAGGACGTTTTAAATAAAAAATAGGGTTTTTTGCATGTTTTAAAAAATAGGGTTTTTTACATGTTTTATAGCAAAAATAGGGTAGTTTTGCAGTTCAGACAGGATTTTTTTAACTAAGCTTTGTTAAACCATTAGAAATACTTCTTTGGTACTGTGGTGCCCGCGCAAGCAGTTTTGCATGTTTTTAGGATTTTATTTTTCCCGGGCCGCCAAAGAGGCAGGTACCTGAAATTGGGAGCATCTACAGTATACTTCGGCTGAAATTAGAGTAAAAAGGTCAAATTTTGACACAGTCTGAATAATGAGAGAGCAGCAATACCTAACTATGTACATGTAGGGAATACCCCTCACTCGTCCATCCATACCTCTCATAAACGAAAACTTTTAAGCAAAGCAAGCGCTATTACAGCAATTTATAGCCCCAAGACGACCTCAGATCCCCTACAGATTTTGCAGTGCATATGTGATTAAGGTAGACACGTACTCTCCAGCGCCATCCAGCAGTAGTTTGGTGCAGTCGTTGAAGAGGACGCCCACTGAGTTGTCGCAGAGTTGGTAGCCCAGCCCGTACTTGTCTGAGTAGTCCACCCACTTGCTTATCCAATAGACTGGAGTGGCTGCTGGGTCCTCCGCCTCCTCTAAACACTCTCCTTACACTCACTACACAGGCCTATTAGAATTGTTAGCCTAAGCCTCAGCCTCAGCCTCAACATAACCCAACGCAATGAGCATTCTTACGTAAGCTGTTGTGTGTTGTTGCCTACAAAAAGAAACGTTACGACATAAAGTCGCAACTGGACAGGCCTATCCAATAGTAGTACAGTCGTCAGGCACTTAACGCCGTGTACCGGTACCTCGGCGGGTAGTGGTACCATATGGTACCCCCGCGATCGGCGACTGTGGTGATCATACATGTAACAGCTCCGGGCCGACCTGGGGGGAGGGGGGTAGGGGGGTTTCCTCAGGTGGGGGGGTCGAGGGGGGGGGGGGTTCGCCCAGGTTGGGGGTCCCAAATTTCAAACTGCTCCAAAACGCCTAGAAATGCGTTTTTAGCACGTTTTTTCAAAAAGGACGCTAAAAATCGCTATTTTAAGAGTCAGTTCGCGAGAGAATCGACCCTTGTTCTTCACAGCTATGTGCAAGTCGAAAAATCGAACTCAGGCCTGGGACCTCCGGTTTGGGGAAGTTGTACCTAACGATGACTTGTGCTAAACCTGAAGAGCACAGCCCTCTAGGTTCCCTGGTCCGGCAGAGCCAGCCCTCGGAAGCAGGGTGGGCAACCATCAAAATCGGACTGTCAATAGGTCATGTTTGACTGAGTGTCACTTGCGATCCGAAGCAGCTAGAACGTTGTGGTTGGTGCCAAACAAATCGTCATGACATGGACTTTCGTTTGCTGCATAAGTAGTACTGTTTCGCTGTTTCGTTCTCTAACCACGACATCGAATGTGAAAAAATCCGCAAAAAAATTTCATGGTGAAGTTCACTAAATTAGATTTTTCTCGAAAATAAAAAAGGGTACCCTCGGGATTTTTCTATATTTTATAGCCCTGTGAATTGTGCTTCTAACGGTGTATAGAAAGTGGCAAAAACGCATGCCTCTGCATATCAAATTTCCACTCAAAGTTCAAAGATAACCAAAAATTCGCTTATTTACCACTATTTAAGCATGTATCCCATGCCTATGTATGTATGTATGTATGTATGTATGTATGTATGTATTGCAATATATCACAAATTCTTCAGTATGTATGCTTGTATGTATGTATGTATGTATAATTATGCTTAGTAGGAAGTTGATTCATTAGAAACTGATAATGAATTTCATAGTGAGAAATGACCAAACTAAGCTACATCAATGGTGTATCCAGGATTTTGCTAAAGGGGGTTGTAAATTTTTGAAGTTGCCTGGTTGAGCCCCTGCCCAACAAGGGCGAGAAAATTTTGAGAAATTAGCCTTCTAAAAATGGCTTTTAAAAGATATTCTGATCATAAAATAGACAGTTTTAGATCATGGTTAGACAGTTTGAGTACATAATTCCTTCATTTCTCTGATTTTTAGTCAATTTTCCTTCCTACCTCCGCCGCAAAGGTGGGTGTACCGACCCTACACCCCCTGGATACGCCACTGAACTACATCAGTCAAGGATCACTTATCAGATCACCCATTTCTGTTGCGCCACAATTCGTCTTCAACATTGACATGGTTGTGATCATTTATGTAAGCATCACAGCGGATGTAAATGTACTCATCAGTATCTTGGCTGTTCAATGTCAAGTTGCTCATCTTCATTTTCAGGAACTAAAAGATAACACAAGACAATGAAGAAAATTTGCTGCATCCCTATTACTCTGAGTACGCTGTCGCTTTTGTGCAGGTCCTCTTGGCCTGGTAGCCGTGCCATCACTGCGTGCTTTGCGTGAAAAGTAGGACATAATTTGTTGCTCCGTAGGACATAATTTGTTGCTCCATAAGGTACTCGTTTGGCTGGAAACGAAGTGAAGCTGCAACATATGTACATGAATGTAATAATTAGGATTAGGTTTCAGTTCATGTGCTAACCACTAGAATCCTGAACATAAGGCATTTCCTTTGCCAGTGTCCCAGCATTATGCTTCATTCGGTCTGTATGACCTTCATCAAACTTCTCATCCAGCCAAGCCACCTGGTTCGAGTTAGAGCGAATGTTTGGTGAAGATTCACGCAGAGCCCAACCTGGTTCTAATGGCTTACGTCCTGCGATGCATTGACTATTGATCGCTTCTTCAGTATCAACCTCCCTTTCGAGTTGTTGATGGATGTCACTTGAACTTGTGAAAATATTCTCAAGATTGATCTGATACATTTGCTGAGCCACATCCTGCATTGTTTGTCGCTCTGGAATCATCTGATGGGTACCACTGATGATTATGAAGACTGGGATGCATGGTATGTTATCACTACCAAAAACTGCTTTGGTTTTCAATCATAGTTCATTACCCTAAATCATTCTAGGTTTATTGAAGCAATCTATCAGACCACAATTTGCAAGAACAGCCACATCTACTATTATTACTACGATGTGAGATCTGCTTTAACCTGGAATACTTGGTTTAACGTTATCGAGCCACTGTGAAATGTCTGACCAGTGTGAGTGCCAATGTGTGCCTTCAGTACATTGATGGTTTCAAAAATATATGTATAACTTTATGATAGACAGCAAGTTTGAAATACATACATACATACATAGGCATGGGATACATGCTTAAATAACGGTAAATAAGCGAATTTTTGGTTATCTTTGAACTTTGAGTGGAAATTTGATATGCAGAGGCATGCGTTTTTGCCACTTTCTATACACCGTTAGAAGCGCAATTCACAGGGCTATAAAATATAGAAAAATCCCGAGGGTACCCTTTTTTATTTTCGAGAAAAATCTAATTTAGTGAACTTCACCATGAAATTTTTTTGCGGATTTTTTCACATTCGATGTCGTGGTTAGAGAACGAAACAGCGAAACAGTACTACTTATGCGGCAAACGAAAGCCCATGTCATGACGATTTGTTTGGCACCAACCACAACGTTCTAGCTGCTTTGGATCGCAAGTGACACTCAGTCAAACATGACCTATTGACAGTCCGATTTTGATGGTTGCCCACCCTGCTTCCGAGGGCTGGCTCTGCCGGACCAGGGCACCTAGAGGGCTGTGCTCTTCAGGTTTAGCACAAGTCATCGTTAGGTACAAGTTCCCCAAACCGGAGGTCCCAGGGCTAAGTTTTCACGATGGCCGATTTTTCGACTTGCACATAGCAGGGTCGATTCTCTCGCGAACTGACTCTTAAGCTGCCAAATAGCGTTTTAAAGCTAAAAACAAGCAAAAAATGACAAAAAGAGCTTCCAAAAACACCGATTTTTCTTAAATATCAGCAGTGGAAACGCCAAATTCGGCTTCCAAAGGCTTTTCAAGTGAATTTTAGGCTAAAATTAGTGATTTCTGACCCAGTTTGTTAATACTGGAGCCACTACCACCACTTGTATTTTTTGGTCGGGGGGAGGGGTCCCTTAACCTGTCTCGGGGGGTGGGGTGGGGGGTTTGGCCTTTCCAGCAGGGAGGTAACCCCCCAAAGCCCCCCTAGTACATGTCTGGTGGTGATACCATATAAGGTGTCCGTACCATAAACGGCGTTAAGTGCCTGACTGTAGCAAGGGAGCGAAAGGAAGAGAAGACTGACCCATCAAAACGAACTGTCGGTCTGCGGGTTTCGAGTGCACCAGTTGAGTGAGTTGTCGGTAAAGGTCGCTGAGTCCGCAGTCGGAGGGCAGGTCAGCCTCGGTCCTGGCCACGGCATCGCCGGCGCCGTTGACCGGGTCGTTGGGGGCCAGCTCCCCCTCCGGTACCATGTTCAGGTTTCGCACCGGTGCCGCCAACAGGTCCTTGCGCGCCTGGTCCTTTGGACTCAACATCAACTCTGCTGAACACAACACACTGTTTGTGTGAAATTGGGGGAATCGACCGTAATAAATAGACGGCTCTTTACCCCTCCCTGGTTATGGAGACGCTGTTTTTTTGGGAAATGGACAATTTTCACTTCAGAGGTTTGCGACCATTTTTGTCGACGCAACTTATGTTCTGTTGTACACCTTATAAGTGAAAACTTATATCTCTCCATTTTTGGTAGGGATATGCCGTACTAATCGTAGGTAAAAGGAAGTTCTTTCAGCACTATAAATATAGCTTAACATTAACAATAAGTGTAAAACGTAATTTGGAGCTAAAAATCGCTGAGAATCACGCACACTGTGGCTCAAATACACATGAAACTAGCTGATAGTCAATTTTTCGTTGCAAATTGTTAGAAAGAAGTAGTAGAAATAATGGCGAGGGGAGCTGATAGAAACTCTGGGAAAGGGGAGAATCGTCTAGACACAGGTACAGAGAGAGAGAGAGACAGAGTAGAACGTACGTCTGTTCTGAGCTTCAGACAGAACTCTTCGTCCCATTGCGTTCAGTGCTTGCGCCGGGAACTTGGGTGCCATCGAGAGACACGATGTTGGCAGTCGAGTGGGCAAATATCCTAAACGTAATTGGCAACGGTTGCTAGGAACAACAGCAAATCTGTGTTCGCACAAACACTAGCCACTACCGTTAGGCACTTAACGCAGTATATGTACCAGTACCAAGGTAGGGATGACCGGGATGGTAAGCCAAAAGTCCGATCTTTTACTAAAATCAAGGTTTTAGGCTTATTTTTCGCGAAAATAGCTTAGAATAAGCATACATGGGCCGGAAAAATCCGGAGGGGGGTGGGGGTGGGGGGGTTGAGACCTCGGGGGGCGAAAAAAGGCCAAAAAACGCCTATTTTGCCTTAAATAAGCGAAATTTTCCTCCCTCCGGGAGGGGGGTGGGTGGCCGAGGGGAGTATGGCCGGCCGAGGGAGAGGGGTATACCCCCCTTACCCCCCCGGCCCATGTATGAGAATAAGCTATTCTGAGCTCATTTACACCTAATCTAGGCATGCTTTTACCATAATCTTCTATACAAAATTCTTCCTAAAAATTCCTGAGGGGGTAGGGTCGGGTTGATGGGGGTAGGTCAGAGCCTGAGGGGCTCAACCCCTCAGCCACCTTTTGCCCATGTCTGGTCTAGGCACCGGTACCATAAAGATCGTAAAGTGTCACTTCCGTCCGAGTACTGCAGGCAGTTAGTAGTAAAGTGTAAAAAGAGGTACCCTGAGTGAAAAACTCGAACTGTAGAATTTCGTGTATGTTCGGTCTCTTGGTAGGGTCGGGCGCGAGCAGACGGTTGATGAGATGCTTCGCTGACTGACTGACCCTTCCCGGTACATGGTACTCGTTGTTACGGATCCGACTGTACGTGTCCTGCAAACATAGCCTTCACCCCCACTTCCCACTTTCTTTGCTTTTCAAAGCCAGGCACTTAACGCCGTTTATGTTACCGACACTATATATGGTGCCGGTACCTAGGGTTGTGGTACCACATTATGGTACCCCTACCCCATAGCCATGGGTGCCGGTACCATGGTACGAAATCTGAACAGCGTGGTACCATATATGGTTCCGGTACCAGTACCAATGCGAAGGTAGGGGGTACCATGGTACCACTTCCCTAGGTACCGGTACCGGTACCATACGGCACCTTATATGGTGTCGGTACCATAAACGGCGCTAAGTGCCTGGCTGTACAACATAACCGTACTCTCTGTTGACAAAGCAGCTGCAAGTAAATATGCAGCTTCTCTGCCTTTCCACCGAAATGGGTCGTAAAGAAGAGAGAGGAGGTACCTTTAAAGAGGTGGTTTCGAAGGGAGGTTTGCCGACGAGCAGCGTGTAGAGAATACAGCCGATTGCCCAAACGTCCACCTCGTATGAGTGGCCCTTCTTGCCCAGCATCTCCGGCGCTATATAATTGGGAGTCCCGCACAACGTCCTAAACACATCTCTCTTTACCACTCACTTTCTCCTTAGCTAGCATACATGTAACGGGTCACCCGCCGAAGGGCAGAGAGGGTTGGGGTCCGAGCATATTCTAGTGAACGAGTTGGATACTAAAAAACGCTCAAAAATCGCAAAGAATTGCTAATTTGGGTTATAATAACTAAAAAAGTGCTGTCTTATAATGATCTGGGCAATTTTTGTGTCTGAAATTGCCGGCACTTACGATAACGGAACCAGCACAGTTTCCGGACGACTGTACGTACAGTACCTTAGTACAGATACCCTCCCGTAGCATACTGACACAGTTGTTAGGGTAAAAATTTTAGAAAAAAAACATTTTTAAGAAAGCTTTTTTGAAGGTAGAGTTGCAAAAAAAATTTTTTTGAAAGCCAAAAAAAGCTTTTTCATGAAAATTTTTCATTTCGAAATTTTTTTTTTCAAAATTTTTTCCTTGCATGAAATATAGCTTATATGAGATGCAAGGATGCATCAGAAGCAACTTTAAACACAAAAGCTGATACTTTGGTTCAAACATAGTCTTACAGCCTGAGAGTCGATATTCTACCTGCAGCATTGCTCACAGAGTGGCTGCTGCCCTTCAAAACTTATTTTTAGGGTTAGAATAGGCATGAAATTGATAGAACTGCATTGCTAATGTACAGGGTGTGCCAAAAAAAAACAACCCAGCAGATTTTTCGCTGTAGCAACCGCAAATCTCAACCGATTTGAATAACTCCTTTTTTAAATGAAAGATAAATAAATTCTTGAAAGACTGATGAAATTTTCATTCATGTACTCTGCTTAGTTCCTGAGATATTGGCTCTCAAAATCAAAACAGTGATTTTGGCAATGAACAAGACGGATTTTTTTATTATTCTGCACTTGATAATAAAACGGACTCCTGCTACTGCTAAGGGCTATTGGAGGCTTTACTGGTGACACATAAACTCGGTTCACTTCAACAGTAAAGTGTCATTAGCCCCCAGCAGTAGGAATCTGCTTTAGTATGAAGTGCAACGGAATCGCTCTTGTTCTTTGCCAAAATCTGTTTCTGACTTTGAGGGCAAATATCTCAAGAACTAAGCAGTGAATCTCAATAAAAATTGCACCAATTTTTGAAGAATTTATCAATCTTTCATTCAAAAAAGGATTCATTCAAATCGGTTAAGATTCATGGTTGCAAAAGTAAACAATCTGCTGGGTTGTGTTTATCACTCTTGTTCACTGCCAAAATCTCTGTTTCGACTTTGAGGGCAAATATCTCAGGAACTAAGCAGGCTATCTTAATAAACGTTACATCAATCTTTCAAGAATTAATTTATCTTTCATTTAAAGAAGGATTCATTCAAATCGGTTGATATTTGCGGTTGCTACAGCAAAAACTCTGCTGGGTTGTTTTTTTTTGGCACACCCTGTATATCTGAGGCTAAATTCAGAGATTTTCCCCCAAAATTTCCATACTGTGAATAAAATAAAAAAATTTTCGAAATGGGCCTTCAAAAAAAGTTTTAAAAAAAACCTTTTTTTAAAAAAGAGCCTAACAACACTATTTGAAGGCACAAAATCAATATGCAAATTTAGGCAAATTTAGTGGGGGAAATTCACGTACATACATGCAATGTTTAGTAAATTCTTTGGAAGCAGCCAACATTTTATCCAGAAACCTGCATAATAAAAAGCGTAGAAGGGGAAGCTAATGTGACCTACTTTTTACGCTCTCCAGCAAAGTCGAGTTTAGAGGCTAATCCGAAGTCTCCGACCTTAACATCCATCTCATCGTTGAGGAAGAGGTTGCCCAGTTTTAAGTCGCGGTGAATGACCAGGTTCTCGTGCAGATACACACACGCCTCCACCACCTGCAACTCATTCTAACTTACACAGGCAAACTACACGTGCTACGAGCTCTCTTGGCATCCGGCTCAGACATGTAACAGGGGGTCTGGGGTCTGTGTACCCCTCCGATTTTGTGGCAAGTAATTTTTTAGCAAATGTTTGCGATTTTTTTAGAATTTCTGACACAAAATTGCTAAAATCGCATGTAAAACAGCACTTTTTAGCTGTATTTTAACCCAAAATAGAGAATTGTGGCGATTTTTAGATAAAATCGCTATTTTTTGGGAGTTTTGAGCGTTTTTCAGTGCCCGAGTCCAGTACCTAGAAGTTGGGTTCAGAACCCAACCCCCTCGGCCGATGACCTGTTACATGTATGATCGACCGGAATCAGATTTTTGGTCGGATCGGAATCAGAACAGAAGCAGAGTTCCGATTCAGAATAAATTGGAATTCGGAACTTTTCCAAAATCGAAATAAATTTTTCGGAAAGAGTGGTAACCATGCATACGCTTTAAAATAACAAGCCAGTTCTCGAGCAGTTTTGGTAGTTTGAAGAGGTCTGGTTGAGCCATTCCGCGATCAGGGCAAGAACAATTTGAAAAGTTAGCCTTCGAAAAAGTCCTGATATCGACTGAGTTATTGCTGCTTCCACAAACTGCACACTTTTATGGAGTTTCGCCCAAAATTCCCCCTGACTTTAGCCTATTTTAACAAAAAATAAGCCAAAGACCTTGAGTTTAGTAAAAAATCGAACTTGTTAGCTTAAACCCTCCTCAACTCCCATCAGGAGCTCCTGTCCTGCCCCACAGGAATCGAAAATTTACCACCCACTTGCCGAAATGTCAGCCGTGTCTGCCCTTCGGTGGATGACCTGTTGCTTGTATGACAAAAAGTATTCTGGAGGCTCTGTCTGAGTTGTTCAGATTCCAATGATTTGTTTTGATTACAGACGAACAAAAGGTTAATTGTGTTAGCCTAAAGAGTTCGACCGAGAAACCACCGACCTGTCGACAGAAGTATCTCGCTTCCGGTTCAGAAATGGCGCGTCTTCGCTTGTGCAACTCCATCAGGGACTAGAAGAGGCAGGTGGATTAGCTGCTATAACCAAATCAATAGACAACCCACCCGTCTTTGGCACAGTTCCAAGATCACGTAGACATTGTCGTCGTCTTCAAAGAATCCCTCGAACTTCACTACATGCCGGTGCGCCAGTTCTCTGTGAATTGCTATCTCTTGCGTCATCTGTAAACAAAATTTGCATAAAATGGTACCTTACAACAAACACACTAACCTATACTGCGCTTTAGTTGAGGACTAACTGACTAGATAAAATTTTAGAGCAGTTCAATGAATGAACAACTCTAAAAACATCTTGCCTGTTAGGCCTCAACTAAACCACATAATAATAGAAACCATAAAAAGGACCAGTGAAAAAATTGCATCAGGTTAGCAGGCCTAATATAGACTCAAGATATTTTCAAGATGAGCAGGATAATAGCAAAAATCCGTGCCAAAGAGTGCTAATATCAGACACTGCGATTTAGGACCAAAAACAACTTAGGACAAAAATACGAAATACACAGCTACTAACCATACATGTACATAACAGGGGGTCTGCCCCTCACCCGACTTAGGACAGACCGCCCAGACGGGGACGCCTCTCCGATTTTTCTGGCAAATAATTTTTTGAGCAAATTTTTGCGATTTTTTGCAATTTCAGACACAAAAACTGCCAAAATCGCCCGCAAAACATCACTTTTTAGCTGTAGTTAAGCCAAAATTAGCGATTTTCAGCCAAAAATTGCGATTTTTTCGACTTTTGACCGTTTTAGTGTCCAACCCCCTCCCAAATTTTGGGCTCAGACCCCCAACCCGCCCCCTTCGGTGGATGACCTGTTACATGTACGCTACAAACCACTGTTTATTACGAGATTTTTTTTCAATTTTCATGATCTGAAATTGCACAAAATTATCCAAATGAATGATAAGCTGGAATGGGGCGGAAAATTGTCTTAGTGGCTCCGCATTTTCTTAGTGGTTCCCGAATTTCTGCCAAAGCCTTGTGACCTAGCCCTTAGCTGTAGTAAGCTGATTTATTATAAAGTGCAATGGAGTCATAAAAATCGTTCTTGTTCATTACAAAAATCTCTATTTTCAATTTGAGTGCAAATATCTCAGGAACTAAGCAGAGTATCTTTTTGATGAAAATTACACCAATCTGTCAAGAATTTATTTGTCATTCATTCAAATCGGTAGAGAATTTGCGGTTGCCAAAATAAAAAAAATCTGCTATGCTTACTTACTTACTTAGCCTACTTACCCTATAAATTTTATTTGGCTGAGCGTGTCAGGTATTGTTCGCACTCGAACAAATAACTTATTGACTGACAGACCAACTTAACAAACTTTCAATTTTTAAAGTAAAACATGTAGGTATAATAAAGAAAGGCCTTAATAAAAGAGCACCTTGTCCTTCTGGTGTTTCTTTGTGAGCATGGACTTGGAGACGATCTTGCCGGCGTATACTTTCTTGTCTCTGAGATCTGTGAGCTCGTAGCACCTGGCGAATCCGCCTTTGCCGAGGAATTTGCCCCTTCTGTACCGCTGGGCCGCGTTTCGGGGGTTGAAAATACACTCCGGAATTTCTTTCTGCACCGGCTGAGACGACATCTCCTTTTATAGGCCACCGCCACCAAACGTATTAGCGTTTTTCTTATCAAACCGGTTTAAACTCCACAATGGACTAAAGAAACAAAGTCAGACTTCTTTTTTCACCGACGAGAAAATTTTCAAAATTGCTTCGGAAGACTGGCTCGCCGCTGATTGGTCGAAATTTGGGCAATACTTGTAGGAGCAGCGGCCAACCGGTGACGCGGCTCTAAGTTACGGTTTTTTGCGAAATAGAAGAGTTAAAGAAAGTTTGTTAGCCAAAAAATCTTGATAAGGTAAAGCTACAGTAGATAGGAACCAATTCGCACTGACTGTTTCACCCCGTGCATAGTGACGTTTTCAAGAAACTATGCACCGGCTATCATATCTTGTCAAATTAAACCGTAACCTTTATACGTAGCCGCGATAAAACTGTATAATTGAAGGTCTCGAAGCGACAATGCGTGCAGCGCCAAGTTTAAACGATTGCTAGATGCCAGTAGTATAGTGTTGTTTAATACCGGATTTTTCAAATGCGTATGCGTATGCGTATGCGTATACGCATTCCCATTTCAAATGCGTATGAGTTTGCGTATACGCATTGCAAAAACGAATGCGTATTTTGCGTATTGCGTATGCGTAATGCGTGATTCATTAACGTTCTGAAAATTTACTGAACAGCTATTTTAGCTGGCTTTTTTACAGTATGCTGTAGGTATCCAACTTTAAATCCAGTTTTTATAAGACATACTTGAGGCTTTATGATAAATTCCTGACTAGACCTTGTTCGAAGTGACTTCTAACTGCAAACTAAAAGACTACTAACTACCTGACTTTTGGGGAAAATGAGACTACAAATTAACTCTAACTAACAAGCTAAATTCGCTGACAACGCTAAATCGGGGACACCGTGACAATTTTTTGGGCCCCCGTCTGATTTTTCAGCCAAGTAATTTGTTGAGCAAATTTTTTCGATTTTTTAGAAATTCAAACACTCAAATTTCTGAAATCGCCTGTAAAAATAAATGCATTTTAGCTCAATTTGAGCCCAAATTAGCGATTTTTTGCAATTTTTAGTGCTTTTTAATACCCAAAACCCCTCCCCATAAACCGATGTCATCATTTTTACACAACCTCAGGGACTAAAAATTGACTACTAACCACTAACTACAAACTCGGATCGCTGGCTGAATTAACTACTAACTACAAACTGTGAAGCCTGAAATGAAAGCTTGGACTACTAACCACTAACTATAAACTAAAAGTTGGTTGGGTTTCCTTTCCTCTTGAAATTTAGCCTCATTTGTAAATATTAGCTAGCAAAACTTAGTTAAAGCTTCAAATTTTCTCGGAAAATTCCGGGTACCCTCCCTCACCTCACACGAAAAACATGAAAAATAAGAATTTCGTACCAACCTGAACTAAAGTTTTTGCAAGACATTCGAAAAGGCAGCTGTTTTTCAGGACCCAATACGCATTACGCAAAAATATGCAAACTTTTGGCAGAATGCATAATAATATTGCGTAATGAAATTCAAATGCGTATGCGTATGCGTATGCGTATACGCATTCTGAAATGCAATGCGTACTTTGCGTAATGATATGCGTAATGCGTATACGCATGCAACAGTACTAGTACCTAGACTTTATTTCCATTTTGCACGATTCTGGTTTATTATGTAAGGAAATATGGAGAAGAAAAGCTTACAGTCTTTCTACAGTTCGGACAGGCTGTAGACAGTGGCGGATCCAGGGGGGTGCGGGGGGGGGCGACCGCCCCCCCATTGGCCGGACCGACCTTCTCAAAAACACAAGGGGGTACCAAGGTGACTTTTGGGATGGTAGTGCCAAAAGTGCTAGTGGTGGTCAGCAGTTAAATTTGGCGCGGTAACCTCGGCCGGCCGTGCTGCACTGCTATTGGCTATCTAAATCTGGCAGTCTCACGGCCGGCCCAGCGAGCGCCGCATAGGGATAGATCTGGAATTAATTATTGGGTCACTAACTGGCCAAGTCAGCGCAGCGCGAGACTCTCAACGCCTTTTGACCCTAAAGAGGTGTGTCTGTGTGTGCGATTAGAAGAGGGCTCAAGTGCGCCCGGCTGTGTAATCTTTTCGGTCGACATACGCGTTTTCTTTTCCAGGTTAGTAATTTTCCGCTATTTGAATTTGTGGTTGCGCAATTGTCTATTTTATGCTCAGAATGCTTCTTAAACACGTTTTCGAAGGCTAAATTTTCAAAAATTTCTCGCCTGGTCGGGCAGAAGCCCAACCAGGCCGCTTTAAACTACTAAAACTTGTAATTTCTGTCAATTTTAAGCTCAAAATGCTTTTTAAATGCGTTTTCAAAGGCTAAATTTTCAAAAATTTCTCGCCTGGTCGGGCAGAAGCCCAACCAGGCCACTTTAAACTACTAAAACTTGTAATTTCTGTGAATTTTAAGCTCAGAATGCTTTTTAAACACGTTTTCGAAGGCTAATTTTGCGAAATTTTCTCGTCCTTGTTGGGCACCGGCAGCGGCGGTGGGGGTCTATTTTGGCTCCACCCACCGCCCCCCCATTGGGAAATCCTGGATCCGCCACTGGCTGTAGATCAGTTTTTGAGTAATAGAAGCCAAATAATTTCAGTTTACACAAATGGTTTGGTTTACCGGAGTTTTGCACCTATAAGACCGGCTCTTATAACCGGAAAATGCCTAAATTTGGGGTCAAATTTTTGCACCAGTTATAAGACCCGGGTCTTGTAGGTGGAAAATCTATATTTTACAATTGAAACTCGATGTTCTGCATTAATTGTCGTTGTCTGCAGAACCGTTACAACCTTGGACAGACGAAATTTTGAATTTGATTAAAGCCACTTTTTCTAACGTAAAATTTTGTATGGAGTTGAATGGTGGCACTCCCAGGTCGCTCCGACCACTGGGAAGGGTGCAATTCGCGATTTCCTGAACCCTACTTTTTTCAAAAAGCCGAACTTCAAAAATGACAGAAACTGGACTTGATCACAGTTCTCCACCATTTTAAGAGACAGAGACCTCGTTCATACTTCATCAGAGAGCCCCGAAAATATTCTTTCATTACAAGTCGTCAGATTTTAAATCGGCCGAAAATTAGCATAAAGCGGTGCATTTGAATATTTGAAACAGAGCACAATTTTCAAATGGGCGCATACAGCGGGCAGCATTTTGAAATTTAATGTTTTTTACATCATTCGATTCGCCTCATCGAGAACTTTCGTTTAAAATTATTTCCAGCTTGGGACAGACACTATGAAGGGTAGAAAACTCGCAAAAACCGAAAAATACTCAAGTTTTTTCAGCTTTTTTTGCATGAATTGGCAGTGTAACTTTTGACTAGAAGAAAATATTTATATTTTGGTTATAAGTTTTGAAACAGACCACCGTCCCCATCTATAGGCGGAATTTCAGCTCGCTAACTAAACCTGCTTAAGAATTACAAATACTTTTATAGCTGCAAGTAGGGACGATTTTGGTTTTCAAATGAAAAAGTAGCTGGTCGATGTTTTTGATTTAGTTAGTAGTGGCGGTGCATAACGTAGCAATTATGTTTGTGAAAACTGCGGGTAAAACAAGCACCTACATTACCAAACTGTTAATACTGTGTTGTGTGTATGTTAAATGTCACCCAATTGGCTGGATTTGTTGTATCCGTTTAATGATTTAGCTTGTTCACATAGCGCACATTCTTTTCACAGGTTCAAGGTTCAGTCAACCTTGAATAGCTCTGAAACTGCATAGACTCGCATGTCACAGTATGTGGTTAGCCAGAGCCGTCTTGTCCCGTTGTTTTGGATAAGGAATCTGAAGTGCCACACAAATGCTCATCTGAGAACCCTTGGTCTCCCTTTCAAGCTCGTTGTTTTTGGCCAAATGGCAGATGTCTTTGCCTAAGGCTTCAACTGGATGGGGGAGAACCAGAACTTGATTGGCCATTTCTTCGCGGTCAGCTGCAATTGCTTCATGCTCATCAGCATCTTCTACTGCAGCAGCATCATACAAATCTTCGACTTCAATTGCACTGAGCTTTTCCTTCCTCAACTGCTTGCTCTTTATTGCTGCCAGCCAGGCCTTTATCTTTCTTTCAGTGAGCCATTCAGACCTTTCAAACTGACCACAGGCACGCATTTTTTGGGCAAGCTCAGGGATATTGATTCGACGTGTGTCAGCACTCTGAATGTGCTTATTGAGAAACTCTATCAGAGCAGCTGACTTCACAATGTGTTTCCTTGGGATTTGCAGAGCGCAGGGTGCTCTTGCAAAGGCATTCACCGACTGCGTTATCCTCTACACGTCCTGCTTCCGATTCTCCTCTCTAGCACTACACTCACCAGCCCAATATTTTTTGATCAGGTCGGCAAGAGGCTCTTCTGTCTTCTATGCATTCTTGTGTACACCAAGCTCCATGTAACAACTCAGGTCTTCACAGCTAGCAAAGCTACAGATGCAGCCTTTATCTTCTTCAGCTGCTCAACTCCCTGTTCTGATCACTGTTTGAACCATGCTCTCAGTGATTCGACGAGGTAATTCTTAAGCGGGTTTAGTTAGCGAGCTGAAATTCCGCCTTTAGACGGGCACGGTGGTCTGTTTCAAAACTTATAACCAAAATATAAATCTTTTCTTCTAGTCAAAAGTTACACAGCCAATTCATGCAAAATAAGCTGAAAAAAATTTGAGTATTTTTCTGTTTTTGCGAGTTTTCTACCCTTCATAGTGTCTGTCCCAAGCTGGAAATAATTTTAAACGAAAGTTTTCGATGAGGCGAATCGAATGATGTAAAAAACATTAAATTTCAAAATGCTGCCCGCTGTATGCGCCCGTTTGAAAAGTGTGCTCCATTTCAAATTTTCAAATGCACCGCTTTATGCTAATTTTCGGCCGATTTAAAATCTGACAACTTGTAAAGAAAAGATATTTTCGGGGCTCTCTGACGAAGTATGAACGAGGTCTCTATCTCTTAAAATGGTAGAAAACTGTGATCAAATCCAGTTTTCGTCAGTTTTGAAATTCGGTTTTTTTAAAAAAGTATGGTTCAGAAAATCACGAATTGCACCCTTCCCAGTGGTCGGAGCGACCTGGGAGTGCCGCCATTCAATTCCATACAAAATTTTACATTAGAAAAAGTGGCTTTAATCAAATTCAAAATTTCGTCTGTCCAAGGTTGTAACGGTTCTGCAGACAACGACAATT